>PVKU01007992.1:0-79266 GCA_004027475.1 Anoura caudifer
TGGAACTGGAGAGCATTATGCTAAGCGAAATAAGCCAGGAGGTGAAAGACAAATACCATATGATCTCACCTTTAACAGGAACCTAATCAAAAAAACAAACAAACAAGCATAATATAACCAAAGACACTGAAATTGAGAACAAGAGAGGAGAGGGATAGGAATATCCAGGGAAAAGGGGAAGGGATTAGAGCAACAAGTAGGAAAGACATATGGACAAAAGCTGGGGGGGGTGGAAATGGGAGGGAGCTGGGGAGGGCTGGGGCGGAGGGAAGGGATGGGAGTAGAAAACAGAAAACTGTATACGAACAACAATTAAAATAAAAAAATAAAATAAAATAAATGGTGTTGGGAAAATTGGAAAGATAATGCAGAAAAATTAAACTAGAACACCTTCATACACTACACACAAGAATAAATTCAAAATGGATTAAACATTGAAATATTAGACCTAAAATCATAAAAAAAATCCTAGAAGAAAACATATGCAGTAAAATCTTGGATATTGCTGATAGCAATATTTTTTCTGCTATATCTCCTAAGGCAACGGAAACAAAAGAAAAAATAAGCAAATGGAACCACATTAAACTAAAACATTTTGCACAGCAAAGGAGACCATCAACAAAATAAAAGGACAACTCACTGAAAGGGAGAACATATTCACCTATATATCTGATAAGGGGTTAATATCCACGTTTATAAAGAACTTACAAAAGTCAACATCAAAAAAAAAAAAAAACCCACAAACAATCCAATTAAAAAATGGGCAAAGGACCTGAATAGACACTTCTCCAAAGATGACATACAGATGGCCAATAGACATATGAAAAGATGCTCAATGTCACTAATCATCAGAGAAATGAAAATTAAAACTGCAATGAGATATCACTTCACACCTGTCAAAATGGCTATCATGAATAAATCAACAAACAACAAGTGCTGTCCAAGATGTAGAGAAAAGGGAACCCTTTTGCACTGTTAGTGGGAATTCAGATTGGTGCAACCACTGTGGAAAGCAGTATGAATATACCTCAAAAATTAAAAATGGATCTCCTTTTGACCCAGTTATCCCACTTCTGAGAATATATCGTAAGAAACCAAAACACTACCATAATTTGAAAGAATATAAGCACTCCTATGTTCATTGCAGCATTATTTGCAATCACCAAGATATGGAAACAGCACAAGTTTCTATCAATAGGTGGGTGGATAAAACAACTATGAGACATTTACACAATGGAATACTTTTCAGCCATGAAATAAATTTTTGCCTTTTGCAATAGCGTGGATGGACCTGGAGAACATTATGCTAAGTGAAATAAGGCAGTCAGTGAAAGATAAATACCATATGATTTCACTCATATTTGGAATCTAATCAACAGACTGAACTAACAAGCAAAATAGAGACAGAGTCAAAGATAGAGAGGAGGATGATAACTATTGGTGGGGTGGCAGAGATTAAAGGGTGGAAGAATCGAGTAAGAAGAAAAAAGGACTCATGGACATGGACAACAGTATGGAGGTTGCAGGGTGGAGGTGGGCATAAGGGGATTAAATGGTTAAGAAAAAATACAATAAAAATTTTATTGTATTTTTAAAATGTTTTATTTATACGAGGTTTGTCCAGAAGGTATCCAGTGATATAAAATGAAAAATAGAGACATCTATTAAAGAAAATTCAAGATACAAGAAACATTGTACATAGGACAATGACACCTCAGTCCCCTTCAAAAAAGGCACCTTGGGACCTGACACAGTTCTCCCAATTGCCATCAGCTGCCCTGTCATATTTTCTAGAATCTCATTGATGGTCTGAAATGTCTTCCCTTTCAAAGATGATTTTAATTTTGAGAAAACCAGAAGTTGCAGGGCACCAAATCAGGGCTGTAGGAGAGCTTAGTCACCTGGGCAATTTGATGTTTCACAAAAAGACTGCACTAGACGTGATGCATGAGCAAGTACATTGTTGTGATAAATCTGCCAGTCACCAGTTACCTATAGCTGTGGCCTTCTGAATCATCTGAATAGTTTCCATGGAGGAATGTTAAGCTTAACACAAAATTTGATGCAGATTCATTGCTCTACTTGCCCAGTCATTTTGAATGTGGCAGCCACACAGTACACAGGCTTACTCACTCAGCATCTACTGCTCTCACTGACTAGTACTATGAAGCCATCATTGTTCACACATGTGCATTCCAGCCCACTCTCCTTGGCTGCCAGGTTACATCAATGTCATGCAAACTGTTCTCATTATATTAACAATGACTGGACTTTTCCTGGACAGACCTCATGTTTTACTGATTATGCTAATACAGTTTTTCCAAAATATCCCCCTTACATCGCTCCACCCAGCACTCCCAACTCCCTCAGGCAATCCCCCACACATTTGTTCATGTCCATGGGTTATGTGTATTAAGTCCTTTGGCTACTTCATCTCCTATACTGTACTTTACATCTCCATGGCTATTCTGTAACTACCAATTTGTACTTCTTAATCCTCACATTTACACCCATTCCACCACATCCCCGCCATCTGTCAACCAAGAAAAAATATTTTTAAGGAAAAAAACATCTTGACATATTCCACTGGAATCAAGAATATTGAGCCCCAGCTGGTGTGGATGGAGTGTGGGCCTGCGAACCAAAGAGTCACAGGTTAGATTCCCAGTCAGGGCACATGCCTTCATTGTGGAACAGGTCCCCAGTGGAGGCCACATGAGAGGTAACCACACACTGATGTTTCTCTCCCTCTCTTCCTCCCTCCCTTCCCCTCTCTCTAAAAATAAATAAATAAAATCTGTTTTTAAAAAGTCTATTGAAACACCAATTGCTACAAGGTTCACTCTTAATCTCAAATTGTCACCACTGTAGCCATTGGAATTATGTCAGAGTTAGAAATCATCAAATAGTCATGCTTCTTCCATTCCTGGCAATGAATCCTGGTGGAACGATGTTAAGACATCTGAAACAGACTGCTATGGCCATTAAAGCTGAGTTTTGAAAATGGTCACACCTATGCAAATATTTGCTATTTGCAGATAATTTCCAAATCTTTATCTCTTGCATCCACATTTTAATTTTTTATGATACTGTTTATTAGTCAGGGTCCTACGGGAAGTATATAACTCTTTCAAACTGGATAATTTGAAGAGGTTTAATAAAGAGACTGTTTACTGACGTGTGGACATGGTTTAAAGAAACCAACAAGGTTTTCTGGGACTGTTAATTACTGGAGCCCTTACTATCCCTATGTATGAAGGGAAAAGAAGACATAGCAGTTATCAGAACTCAGAGGAAATGGTAGCTATATGGATAAGGCTTTAAGACAGGATTTGTGATCTTCAGTAGAAGGGTGCAACAAACCTCTGGAAAACTAGCAGAGAGGGAGCCAGGGGAATAAACACTCTGTCCTCACTCTCCTACGACTTCTCTCTTTGATCTTCTGTTAGTGCCTCCCATTGGCCTTAGAAGCCAGAGGGCAAAGGGTGGGGAACTGAAGTAGCCCATGCAAGTCAAAGGAGGGTAGAGAAATAGGATGCTTGGATATGGGGGCCAGTAATAGAAAACATTCAGCACAGACAACCTGATAAGATTTGAAAACACATGTAAGGACTTCCTGGAAAGACCTTCTCCCTTTCAGAATTTGACAAAAGCTATAAATCTTCAGATCAACAACAAAGACAAATAAGTATAAATATTTTATTTTGGATAACATTTCAAGGGATCTTGCAGTGCCTGTGGTCTCTCCATAATGTACCAAGGAGTTCTGTGGATCCAAGTTAAGAACTCCCTGCTCTGGAGAGCTGTTTGAAGAATGCATGTCATCTTGTTATAGTTCTTATTTCCTTAACTTTTTTTCTGTACTATGTTCCCAGCAACTTAGATATTCCCCAGCAAAGCTGAGACCTTTGGTCAACTATTACTGAATCAACTGGGCTTTTTCTTTACTCAGATCTGCTTAGTGTGAACTATAATATAGAGTCTGAGCAGCAGAACTCTGAAGAAGTAGAAAATTTGGGGCTGGCCATGTGGTAGTGGGTTGCCTAGCAACACTGGATAGAAGGTTCTCTTTCCTGAGCCTCTCAGCAGAGAAGATTGGTTTAAAAAGTGTGTGTGTGTGTGTGTGTGTGTGTGTGTGTGTGTGTGTGTGTGTGTAATACAGAGAAAGAGAAAAAGAGACAGAAAGACAGAGAGAGAGAAGAGGGAGGGAAAAACAGAATAAAAACGGACAGAGAGACAAAGTGAAATATAAAGATGGACAAAGACAAGCAAAATGAATTTAGTAAACAAATAAAAAAGTGAGAGACAAGAGAACAAATTTAGGGGGAAAAGGAAATGAAAAAAAGTACAGAAGGTGGGCTGAGAGATGAACTCACTTGATGGAAAAAGGGAGAAGGGCAAAGGCTTAAAAGACAGACATCCAAAGAAGGAAATGAAGGGGTGATGGAGTCAGCAGGAGGTGACCCTTCTCCCAGGTCCCCTCACTGATGGCTGCTGAGTTACCTTTACTTCACAATGAAAGTTACCTAGTTTGTTTTTAACTGTATTTTTTTCCTCAAAAGTAAAATGTTCAATTGCAGCATCAGCACCAGGAATTCTTTATTAGGCACTACTGAGTCCACAGCATTGCTCAGCCCAGTAAAGATCCTCTTTTATAATAACCACAATGATGACTCAGCCCATTACACAGCCATTTACAGTTTACCCAGTGCTTTCACAGCTGCCATTTCATGGGGCCCTTACTGCAGCTCTGTGAGGTAGGCAATGTGGAAATTATTATGACTTAACCTCCACACATGAAGAAACTGAGGCTCTGAAAGGAAGAATGGTTTTGCAGGATCCTGCACTTAGTAAGGTTAGTTCCAGGTTGCATACTTGGGGTTCTGATTCCAAGTTTCGTAACTGAGACTGGGTTGCAGATCTTGTTAGACTTTCCAAATGCATACTAAGTATGGTGGACCTGCAAGTGAGGTATTTGCTCCCCACCACATACTTAGATGAGAGTTGAAGAGTCATTGCAATGTCTCAAGCCAATAGAGGGCTTCTCCTTTCCCCTCATATGCAAATGTACCCATCCCTACCTCCCAGAGCAGAGCTTAATTGGTCTGGGTGTACAACCAGCTGAGAACCCATTGAGATATTGCTGGGAGCACATTCTCTCAGGAAAACCCTGCTGCTTTCATTTTCAGAATAACCACCAAATGTCTGCAAAACCTCTTGGATCGTGGGAAAGATTAGAGATTGGAGCAATTGGTGACTAGGGCTGAAGTTCTGTAGGATCAGGTAGAGAAAAAGGGCTGGCAACTGAATGCTGCGTAGCAGATGAGCAGTTCCTGTTCCTTCTCCAATGCCAAAATACTGGAATGGAGCAGAAATGATCTCAAGTCCTCTTTTTGCACCAACCTCTCCTGCCAGAATCTCCCCCTTGTCTGATTCATCCTGTACTTTCTGACAGATTAGGTTTTCAAAAATGCCATTCACCTGCTCAGCAACATTCAATTATTTCTCCACTCATTATGATATTAATTTCATCACCCTAGCATTCAAGAGTCACTTAAAATTGTCCTAATCTCCTTTCTCAGGTTAATATCTGCACATTTCCTACATATAACTCAAGCATCTAACAAATGGGGATACTTGCTGGTTCCCCCACTCCACATCTTTCATCTATGCCCATCTACCTGATATCCCCTCCCCCTCCATCAGACAATATTCCCTATCTATGTCTCCACATAGCACTTGGCTTTGTAATGTTTCAACTTGGCTAAACTGAACTACATTTCACAAAATTGCCTTTTCTGTAAATTACAGGGGGCCACAAGAGAGATTCTTGTGGGAGATTTGGAAGGTGGAAGGAAAGTAGCCACCATTTTGTAGCTCACACACGTTGTTAATCTCCTGACTCACCTTGTTGGCATAAGGCAGTAACCACACCTGCAACTGCTCCATCTTTCCCTGAATCCTATATCAGCTTCTCTGACTTCTGGGCCAGGTGTGTGTTTAACTCAATGACGAAGGGCCAAATGTGCAACTTCTGTAAGACACCCATATTATAAAGGGCAGCAGTAACAAGAACTGACTTGGGTTTTAGTCCATCCTTGAGGGCTCTAGCTCATGCTTGTGGGTCCCATCCTGTGCTTTCCTCCACCTTCCATTCCCTATGGCCTACCCTGTGGACATATGAGTTTTACAAAGTAACTTCTCCTCTCTGGATCTCAGTTTTCTCACCAGTATTAAGGGAGAATTTCACCAAATCTCCCAAATCTAAGGATACTTCTAGCTCTAACATTCAGAATAGCAATATCCATGGCTTTTTATGGGAATCTTAACCTCTGAAATAACAAAGACATTGAGATCTAGACTCTAACCTCAGCTCTGCCTCTGGGTAGCTAGGAGAACTTGATCAAGCTTTCTCTTTCTGGGTCCTGCTTCCCCTCTCACATTCGCAAACAGAAGTTAGACTTGCTGCTCTCAGCAGTTCAATACAGCTCTAATGTATCAGACTTCTCTAAGTCCCCTACTACTCATCACTAAATGGTAACAGGGCCATTTTCTGCATTCCCTGCATTTCCTGTTTCTCTGAATATTTGTGGCTTTTTCTATTTTCACATAGGTAAAATACGTTTTCAGTAACTCCTTCAGTCTTTCAACCTTGAAAAGCTTGTGCATCTGAAAGGCCAGTCTCTCCTCTCCCACACACTAGGGAAAGTTTAAGGGGTTTTGATGTTTCCCTTGGGTATGGCTCAGTCTTTTGAAGGAATTTGGTTACAAATTTGCTTTTCATTCCTGTACCTGGAGAATGACCACTAAGAGAGTAAAAAGGAGGATAGGGTGGGTGCCAGAATTGGAGATAGTCTTCTGTACCAGTTGGATATTCTAATGATACTAAAGTTAGAGATGAAAAATCACTTTTACTCTAAGCCCACTATTTTCAGATGCTTATGGCCTCAAAGAATTTAAGTGAGTAGGTTTTAGAAGTCAAACAAGGCAGAATTTTCAGGCAATAAAGTCTTATTAAATATGCCATTATTATACAGGACAGTAGTTAGGTCCTGTAACTCACTCATGTATTAAATAAATTTTGAGGTATGAACTTTAGAGTTACCAGAAGTCTAAGCAATGTATAATATTTGTTTATTGAGAGGATAAGGACCAATTGATCTCATTACCAAATCTATGAATAAAAAGGCTTAAAACTCATCTTGTATTCACTTGAGAACTACCTAAAGATTGGCTTTTCTCTCTCTCTCATCCAACATCCATTTAGTCATTGACTCTGGTTCCCTCCTCTCCATTCTTTCCGCCTTGATTGATACCCCATTACTTCCTTTAAAATTATGAAATAATTCATATATACAAAAAAGGATAGGTATATATGTAAGGTATATGTTGAGCAGGAAGATTCAGCTACTAATCTCAAGTGAAGAGTCCCATTTTGAGAATGACGCAGATCATGACAGTGCCCAATAGAACTCAAAGCCCACAGACCTCAATGGTTTGGAGTTTCCAAGGAGAACTCAACACATAAATCACCAGATAGAACAAGGCTTTCCTCACACACAGGAAAAGATACATGGAAAGGTCAGCATTGGTAATGTACACAAGTCTCCCATGGCCAGCGAGTTCCTCCAGACAGTTGTCACAGGACAATAGGCTGCACACATCACCCTCAACTGCAAGTGAACACCCTGTTCCTTCCCCACAAAAGGCATATATATTGGTGGGGTTGTCCAGGTGCCACATGCCACTCATGCTTAAGCAATACAAGGACATTCATGGCCTACCCAGAATAGGGAAAGTTTTCTCATTATAAGAAAGAAGAATCTGGGCCCAACAGACAGCTGGATTCCTATAAGGAATGTTTCAGGCCAAGGGAGTTAATTAGGTAATCCCAAAGAGAGGTGGCAAGTCCCATGATGGTTGCTTCTACAACAGTATACATCATAATAAAATGAAAACCTGTATGCCCATCACCAACCTTGAGAGCTAGAAACATAATCAATGCTCTGAAACCCAGGTGTGCTCTTCCTAAGTCATGTCCTCATTCCTTCCCAGAAGTAACCACTATATTAAATTTTATCATCATTCACTGCTTTTCTATATATGTTCATTTTATAAGTATGTTTCTTTAAATAACATTTTATTTCATTTTGTCCATTTGGGGACTTAATATAAATGCAACCATGCTATATGTATTATACTTTTGCTTCTTCTTTTTCTCCCAACTTTAGGCAATTTATCTCTGTTGACATGGGTAGCCAGAGTAATTAATTTTTACTGCTGAATACTTATCCATTATATGAAAATCTCACAATTTTTTAAGCTCATGTTGATGGACATGTAGGTTGTTTCTAGTTTTATGCTTTTGCAAATTGTAGTGCTATGAGCCTTCTCATGCATATCCCCTGATGTCCACGTACAAGAGTTTTTCTAGGGCAGTGGTTCTCAACCTGAGGTGATTGTTGTCTCCCCAAGGTGCATTTATCAATGTGTGTAGGCATTTTTGGTTATTATGACTGTGAAGGTGCTACTAACATCTAGTTGGTAGAAGCCAAGGATCCTGCTGAATACCCTACAATGCACAGAACAGAATCCACAACAAAGAATTATCTGGTCTCAAATATCAATAATGCTGAGTTTCAGCAACCTTGATCTAGAGTATATGATTAGACATAAAATTTCTGTGTCGTCAGGTTTTCCCAAGTCTACTAGGTAATGTCAAGCATCTTGCAAAGTAGTTGTGCCAATTTGCACTCCTAATGGCAGAGGATGAGAGTTCTACTTGCTCAATATTTTCACCAATTTTCAGTATCATTACCTTCACTACTTGTGCCTGAATGTTTGCTCCTACTTTGCAAACTAACTTTTCTCTTATTTTTATCTCTTTCCCTACATATATATTCTTCACATTATTGCCAAATTAAACTTCTTAAAACACAATTTTGACCATGCCACATTCTTGTGAGGAAAATTCTGTGGACTCTACTACATGCCAAATAAGTGTGGTACTCAAGACCTACACAAAAAGGCTCCACCAACTTTAGATAACTAGTAATACCAACCTATTTGGTGGTCCACGAATAAGCTATGGCCTTTCTGTGCCATTTTTATTATTATTGCCTTGCCCTTTCTTGTAGTCATTTGTCCATTCATTCATGCATCCATTCAGTCAGTCAGTCAATCATTTACTTTACTAAATACTGGAGGTGTAGAAATAAACAGAGCAGCCAAGACAGCTCTTTGCTTATTCCTCTCTTGGCTTCCCCCACTCTCAAACCCTCAAAGCTAAGAAGCAGCCCCCAAGATTAATTCCAGAAAACCTCCATGGCCTGGAGCCTAATGCTTTCTGGCCTCTAATCAGTCCTTGGCCCCCATCCATTAGTATTTCTCTTGTAATTAAGACTTACGAGGTGGGCACCCAAAAGGAGTAGAGAAAAGCTTCAGAGGAGCAAGAAGAGGAGACCTGGGCCTTTCTTTTCTATCTTGTTAGGGTTGGCCTTGGCTGGCTTGTCTACAAGCCTTTGGGACTTCCCTAAGTCCTCTGGGCCCTTTATGGCTCTATCCTGCCCTGTGTATCCTTGATGGCCATCGGACAGACCTGAAGGAGTCTATGGTAAGTAAGCCATGTACTCTACCTGTCATGGCCTGGATCCTGAGCCCAATAAAACTGAGGTGGGGACTGAGGTTCTAAATAGGGAGACTCCAGCCTAAGCTGGGTCTGAACTGAGAAAGAAGGCAAAAAGAAGCTTCCCATTATTGTGTCTTTTTCAGATGTTACTTTGTTCTCCCATGAGAAGCAACCTGCTGCTTCTAACTTCCTAGTTTAGGGGGGAGGAGTGAAAGAATATCTGGAAAGTAAGGCCTGCAGAAAGGTTGCCGATTTCCATCCTATTCTTTCCCTACTCTGTGTTCCAAGTCCATATATAACAAGACTAATGACCAGTGGTGACTTCACTTCTTTAAAGCCCTTTTTTCCTTACTTTTTAGCTTTATACACTGTCTTGCAACTTTCTTCACATCTGCATGGAGCTAACAACTTTGTCTTTCAGTGAGGCTGGGCTTTTGGGTTCCTCAGTGTGTGGCTGAGGAAAGAGTATATCTTAAACTATGGGAGAGCTCCTATGCTGAGGCCCAAAACTGGGTGGGTCTCCTTGACAGCAATCTCCTTTACGAATCCCAACTGTACAGACTTCCAGGAGTTATGTATTTGTTAAATTCAAATTTATTTTGTGCTCTCTTTTTTTTTAGCTGTTAAGAATCTTTATTTTTTTGTGTGTGTGCTCTCTTAAGATTCACTGATAAACTCAAAGATTCACTCTGATGTGTTCTCTTACCAAGATATATCTAAGAGGTCTCTGGGCAACCTTTACAGCTATCTAGTAAACTCACATCTAAGAAGAGGTACAAAATAAGAGGTAATAAGAGGTAACTCTTATTTAGCTCTGTCATATGAGAAAATAATTCTCTAAAACCTAGAAAAACATTGTATTACTTGTACCAATGTATCATTAAGGCCACACTAGTTCATTTCTGCACTTAACCAATAAAATTTATTAAAAGAGCAACAAAAAGAACAAGATGTAATCTCTGACTTCACAGTTCCTCAAAGTGTAATGGCAAGTAGGGTAATGACCACAATTCAGTTAGGTAAGTGCCATAATAATGCAAAGGGAGCACATAAGAGTATGAGGAAAGCTAAGTTTTGAACTATGAGGAGTTACTTAGAAAAGTTGTGAGGGGAAGAGGGATCTTGAAACAGAGAGAACAACATGTTCAAGGAAACTCATAGAAGTGTGAAAGAGTATTTTGCATTTGCAGTACTGTCAATGTTTCAGTGTGACTATAGCAAAGGATTTTGTGAAGTGGAATGATGGTAGGCAAAGGTAAAGAGGCAGGAAGGGGACTTCGATGTCAGAGCCAGTAGTTTAGACTTATCCTAAAGGCTACAAGAAGCCATCAAAAGGCTTTAATTAGAAAACTGATTTGTGTTTTAAAAGTATCACTATGTAAGCAATATGGAGAAAGGATCAAAGAAAGGCAACAATATAGTGCAACTAGCAAAAATTTGTGTGAGAAATGCTGAAGGTAGTAGTAGAAGGCACATTGAGAAGTATATAGAATTTAGAATCAACAATTGATTGCATGTGAGCTGTGACTGGATGTGTGGATGCAAATATTGCTAATATAGGGAGATAAGTGGTAGTGGATGTAATGACTGCTTAGTAAGTCTGTATGTAAGTAGGAAGAAAAAGTAGACAGGAGAATTTCACCAAATCAAATCAATGAGGAGATGAGAGAGAAAAGGGGAAGACGGATGGGCAGGAAATAAGTAGATCAAGGGAAGGAGGTCTCAATAAGATCAAAGAACAGGTGTAGAGAGAATAGAATGAGAGAGCAGAATGGCTAAGAGTTTATGATCTGGTTATTTTAATTTATGCTGTCAGAGGTAGAATAGTTTCAGGTGAAAAATAAACCCAGAATGTTTCTGTGGGATAGTGTGGCTAGTATGGGGTAGAGAAGTTCACTGAATGAGAAGACCAAATAGCTGGATGACTAATGTGAATGTTAAAGTCACCTGGAACATGGTAGGATGGGACAGAGAGGAAGATCATGAGCCAGACTGTCACATCCTTGATAAGATGGAATCACTAGGAGGTCAGTAGATGATAGCATAAAGAGGCATAGAAGACAACATAGAAGAATAGCTCAAAAGGGCAGATATTATTCGGCCTATGATCAACACAGGAGTGAAGAGGACCCATCTCTCTTCCAGTCCTAAGGTCCATAGTGTATGAGAAAACAGTCCCCACTGAGAAGGGCTGTAGGATAAGCTATGTCTCCAGCAAATAACCAGGGTACAATTAAGGTCTAAAAATGAAGGATCATTCAGATAATATGTTGGAGTGAAGATGTCCTGGGTTTCCTATTCTGTTCCACTGATGTATTTATCTATCCTTCTGCTTCAGGACTTCACTGTCTTAATTATTATAGCCTTATAATGACATTTGGCAGAGCAAATCCTCCCACTATCTTCTTTAGAAGTATCTTGATTATTCTTGGACCTTTGTTTTTCTATATAAATTTTACAGTTAGATTGACAGATTCTACAAAATAAAACCTGCTAGAATTTTTACTTAGTTGCATTGAATTATCAATAAATCAGGGGAGTGTTAATATATTTACAATATTGATTTTTTCAATCTTTGATTATGACATCTGTATTTATTTCAGCCTTGTTTCATGTCTCCCAATAATTGTCTTCCACATGTATATTAAGTTGTTCCTAGGTACTATATATTTTTAATATCATTGTAAAATTTATTTTCAAATTTCATTTTCTAACTATGTTCTTGCATTGACATTATAGTCCTTCTTCTAACATATTGGAAGAAATAATCAGCTCATTAATTTTCAGACTTTCTTCTTTTCCACTTGATTACTACTACTTTAACTGTACTCCACAAATTTCATTTGCTATCTTTGTTGTTTTTCAGTTCAAATTATTTTCAAATTCCCATTATTACTTCTTTATTTTATTTTTGAGTTATTTTAAATTGACTGTTTTCAAACCCATAGGGACTTTTGAAATCCTCACCCAAGGACATATTTATTGATTTTAGAAAGAAGGGAGGGAGGGAATGAAGATGGAAGAGATAGATATATGATAGATAATAGATTACAGAAAGATAGATAGGTAGATGATAGATGATAGATAAATAGATAGATAGATAGATAGATAGATAGATAGATAGATAGATCAGATAGATAGATAGATAATAGATAGAGACAGAAACATCAATGTGAGACAGAAACATCGAACAGTTGCTTCCCTATGTGCCCCATCTGGGGATCAAACCCGCAACCTAGGTGTATGCCCTGTCCAGGATCAAACCTGAAATCTTTTGGTGTATAGGACAATGCCCCAACCAACTGAACCACTCAGACAGGGTGGGATTTCTATAGTTAGAGTTAGTTATTGATCTGTAGCTTAATTCCACTGTGGTCAGACAAGATGCTCTGTGTGATTTTAGTCCTTTGCAATTTGTTGAGACTTACTTTTTGGACATAGTAGGGTCATTATTTTAAAAATATGATACATATGTTAAAAAAAAAACCTGTACTAACCAGTCGCTTGATAGATATAGATGTATATGTAAATGTATGAATGTAGGTATAGGTATAGAAATAGATACATAGATATACATGCATCTAGATATGTATCTCTATTACATCAAATTTGTAAATCACTTTCTTTAAATCTTATATATACTTATCTATTTCTGTTTTGCTTGTTCTATCAATTACAGAGAGGAGTATGTTAAAATATCCAACTATGATTGCTTTTTTTCTCCTAATAATTTTGTCCACTTTTGTTCTTCTATTTTTAAACTACATTATTAAGTGATAAATTTTAACACTGTTGGAAAAACACACACATTAACAATCATAGCTGGATATTTTCACCTACCAGTCTCAGAAACTGAAATTTTAAAAAAAGAAGCAGTAATATCAAAGACACAATAATAAATTTGAGCTAATAGATAACATAAAACTCTTTTTCCAACAAAAAAGTACAAATTTTTACAGGCACATTGCTCATTATAGAAGCAGAATATAAATTAGGAAATGGAAGCCTCAATAAACTCCAAAGGATTAGTACCATAAAATCTAGGTTCTCTGACCATAATCCTTACATAGAAGTTAACACAAAGATTTAACACAAAGATGTCATTAAAAATGCAAAATGTGGGAGGTGGAGCATGCAGAGAACAAGCACCCCAGTGTTTGATGCTGCAGTATGGGGGCCACATAGAAACTCTTTTAAAAAAGAAGCTGAGGAGAGACTCAAGACTGCAGGGACTCAGCACTTGGGCACACATGCATTCACATGCAGTGGCTCTGGCAACAAAGAAATCAGAGTGATAAAGTCATGCTGAAGGGACTGTGGGACCCAACCCAGCATGGCTGACAAGTATAGGACTGTGCAGAGTGGAGAGTTCAGGTCTAAGTCACCCGTGAAAGCAGAAGGCCAGGAGATGAATGCCTGAGTTTCCCTGCAGCCAGGCAGGTCCCCTCATCTGTAGGATTACAGGCTCTGCAGATCAGGGAGGCCAGGCTCAGGAGCCCACAGGGGAAATACAGGGAAGCTCTGAAAGGGCCCTTTTCAGAACTTTTACCAGACACGGTGGGCTACACTGTTCCCTGGTCTGGATTCACAGTAACCAGCAGAGCAGAGAGATTAGAGACAGGCGCAATAAGGGTTGTTCAGAGCCCCACCCAACCTCTGCTCTTACACAGAGCTTCCATCTGCATCAAATAGGAAAGAGCTGCCCCTTTTACACAGATGGGCCACTCACAGGAAATGGGCAGCTAAGTCACCAGAAACCACACATTATTGGAAATAATCTGGACAAAGACATGTGGCAAGTGGGCAGGGAAACACTCCCACTATCTTTCCCAAAGACTGAACAGTACCCCCCCAGAGGTGACCCAGGGATTCCACCCTCATGATTGTACCAGAGACCCCCTCTGGAGGCAGGTGGAGGCAGAGCTGTCAGTGCTCTCAGACAGTAGATGAACCACTCCTGGGCCTTGTGCTGATGGAAAGCCAGCAAGTCAGAACAGTGAGGACCAGCCAAGTCTGAAGGAGACAGCCACAGACCAAGGATCACTGGTAGTCTTGAACAGGCTGCCTAGGGCTAGACTGGGACGCCATCTGACATTACCAGGGGCAAATCCAGAAAGAGAAGACAGTGGCAAACACAGGACTGTGCTGAGATGAAGTCCACCACAGCCTTAGTCATTATTTGTGGGGGTTTTATTCCACCTGCATAGCTTTTTAACATTCATTTATTTTTCTTCGTTTGTTTCTGTTATTTCACTAGTTTCTTTATTTTAGTTTATTGCAAATTTCATATTTTACTCATCCCTTCTCTTATTCCATTTTGCCTTCTTCCTTCTCTTATTTTGGTTTTAAATTTTGTTTTCTCTCTTGCTATGACTTGTTTCCATGCCATACTCTTACTATTTGCACCCGCATTCAGCATCTCAAAACCATTTATCTTGTCATTAGTCATCTCACATTCTTTTTCCTGTTCTCATAATATCCCTATTCTCTCTCCACCTTTAATAATATTTCATTGTTGGCTGTTGATATGGTTGTTGTTGTTGCATTTTTTCCATTTTATTTCTAGATTTTCACTATTCTGTATTTCAAATCTCAAATTGTATTCTTCCCCTTTCCTACTCCATTTTGCTTTCCTCTTGCTCTTTCTTCATTTTGTTTTAAATTTCACTTTTTCCCTCTTTTAGCCTGGTTTTCATTCCTCACTCTTATTATTTCTTCTCCTCTATCCTTTCAAAATCTCTTTCCTTTCCTTTAGACACCTCACACGCTTTTCTTTTCATTCTTTTTTCCTGCTTATTCCCTTTCCACCTCTATTAATCTTGGGTCATTTATCATTGATGTTGCAGTGATGGATGTTTTTCTTCAATTTGGTTCCTATTTTTCACCACTTTTAAAATTTATTTTAAAACCTCATACTAGTAGAGAGGAAGGTGGTGGCAATATTATAGGTGGGAGCTGAACCCACTTGCTCATGCACCCAACTGGGACACCTAGTTGATCTTCTGAAGAACAGAGTGAACAGCCAACAGAATCCCAGCAGATATGATGTTTGGAAGCCAAAGTGTGTAGAGGATGCTTAAAATAACAGGTGGTAAGGAGATTTTGCAGGCTGACAGGAAGGTCCCTGGGCCCTGCGCTGGAGACTGTGGCTGCGGCAGGAGCATCGGAGGGGAGCCAGGTCAGTGATAGCCACTGAAGGGCTCCCTCCCCTCCCAGAATCGGGAAGTCTCAGACCCCTACCAGCAGAGACCTGGATGCTTAAAGTCATGGGGGGATAAGAAGGCAGTAAGTGACACACAGCCAGTGGCATACCTAACCAGGGCAGTGGTCACCGGCTGGGACAGTACCAGAGAATTTGAGGAGCTGGGCAACACCTGGAGCTAGGAGAAGAGATGGACCACAACTGGCCAGGACCCAGATAGACTCTGGACTGGTCAGAGTTGGACTATGTGGAAAGCTGGGCGCTTGCTAGAAATGGAAGGCAGCGCACAAGGGGACCTTTCTCAAAAAGAGAACTGAGCCCTGGCTGATGTGGATTGAGTGATAGCCTGCAAACCAAACAGTCACTGGTTCAATTCCCAGTCAGGGCACATGCCTGGGTCACAGGCCAGGTCCCCAGTAGGGGGTGCACAAGAGGCAACCACACATTAACGTTTCTCTCCATCTCTTTCCCGGTCCCCTCCACCTCTAAAAATAAATAAATAAATAAATAAATAAATAAATAAATAAATAACAGCACCCATACAGGGACCTCGCGCTCAGAGTAGCTGGGCCAGTGAAGATGGGGGCACAATTTGCTCCCACTCAGGGCACCTCATGGATTGACCAAAGGAGAGCAAAATGAGGTGGATTATCAGCAATGGCCAGGCACAAATGCACAGAGTGGACAGTGCAGACCACATAGTGCTCTGAGGGTTTGGGCTGGAAACTGGGCACCTGTGATTACTGTAGCACAGACTGAGCCCCCATCCTTTAGGAATCACAGAAAAGGAAAGTAACAGAGCCCAGCCCCCTCTACTTGCCGGATCCACAAGGACCTGCAAAATCAGTTTGGCAGGTGAAAAAAGGTGTAAAATCAGCAAGAGGCTTTTTTTTCCCCAAGTGTAAGACAATAAGACCTGAAGCTGTGAGAAAACCAGAGACTGATCCAGAAAGAAGTCAGACAGCTGGGACAAATTTCATTTTGCTGTCTTTCAGAACTTGCATTTTTTTTTATTTCTTTCCATTTATTTAGATTTTTGTTTTGTTTGTTTTATTGTTTGATTTTTTCATTCTCCCTTTCAGATTGCATTTTAATTTTTCTTCTTTCACTTCACATGTATTACAAGTAACACACTACTCTTGGTCTTTTATTTTTATCCTTTTATTCAGATTATATATTTCTTACCAGACTATTGTTATTCCAAATCCCACACAGCACCCTTCCCTGGTCTTAATCCATATCACCATCTTCCTGAACTTTATTATTGTTGTGGTTAACTTTATTTTCCCTCATGCTACACCAAGTTTCTATCCCTTACTCTCACTATTTCTCCTCCATCTAACCTTGCATAAGCGCTCTTCTTTCTTAAGTCAGCTCACATTCTTTTTCCTTTCTAATAAAGGTCTTATTTCTTTTTTACCTTTTATAAATAGTGTCTTGTTGGATGAAATTTCATGGTTATTGCTCTAATTCCCCAAAGTAACTCCTATTTGTTCAATAGTTGTGTGTACATTAAATCCCACAGAATACTCTCCCCCATCTTACTCCATTTCACCTTTGCCCTGTCCATAACCAGTTGAGTAAGGAACTTTATTTTAATGATTTCTCTCTCCCTTTTTTTTCTTTCTTTATTCCCCCTCTCTCAACCTGGGCTTTATCCTTACCCCAATAATTTGCTTCCCCCATCCTCTCATAATCATTTTTATTTAATATATACATTTCACATTCACTTTTTACTTTTCTACAATATTCTTATTCCCATTCAACATTTATTAAACTTCATTCAGCAGCCATTGCTATTGACCCTGCTATAGTTTTTATGCAATTTTTCTCCCATTGGTCCAGTTGCCTTTTCAATTTTACATCAAACCTCATAGTATATACTTCCCTCTTCTTACCCCATTGTTCTCTTTGCCCTTTAGTGTTTTACTTATGTTATTAATTTTTCTCTCTCCCTTTCTTCCCCTCGGTTCTATCCCAACTCTTATCAATTCTCCCTCTTACCACACAACATTTTCCACTCTTTTAGTCATCTCCCATTCCCTTTGTCATATCTTATAATATCTGCAATCTAGTATGGAATTTCCTCAAAAAACTAAAAATGGAACTGCCTTTTGACCCAGCAATTCCACTGCTGGAATTATACCCTAAAAATCCTGAAACACCAGTTCAAAAGAACCAATGCACCCCAGTGTTCATAGCAGCACAATTTACAATAGCCAAGTGCTGGAAACAGTCTCAGTGCCCATCAGTAAATGAGTGGATAAAAAAACTATGGTACATTTACACAATGAAACACTTCACAGAACAAAGAAAGAGGGGACTGCTACCCACAGACATTAAAATAAAGAACAAACTGACAATAACCAGAAGGAAGGGAGGAGGGGGGATAGTGGGGGGAAGAAAGGGAAGGGTCATCAAGGAACATGTATAAGGACCCATAGACAAAGCCAAAGAGGGGTGAGAGGTGGGAGTTGGTGGGGCAGCAGAGAGCAGTGGGAGAAAATGGAGACCACTACACATGAACAACAATAATTTTTTTTTAATTTTTTAAAACCCTCATACTATACACTTTCCTTGTCTTACTCCATTTTGCCTTCTTCCTTCCCTTTTTTATTTACAATGTAAATACTATTTTCTTTCTTCTTTACCTTGTTTCTGTTCTCTACTCTTATTATTTCTCTTCCTGTTACACTCCCAAAATCATTTTTGTTTCAGTTACTCATGTTTTTCATTTTTCCTTATAATAATCTTAATCTCTTTACACCCTTATTAACATTTGCTCATTCATTGTTTATAGTGTGTTTGTGGATGGGGGTTATTTTTGCGGGTGTGGGTTTTATTCCCAGGTTGGTTTGTTTTGTTCTAGCAGCACCTGTACTACAAAAAGTAATGGGCAGTGTGACTCCCAGTCAGTCGGGCATAGGGAAGTTCTCACCAATGATCTAACCAACAACTAAAACCCAATCGCAATAAGAGAACTCACATAAACAGCATAAAATACATCCTAAGAATATCCAGCTCAGAAGATCAAGGAGATGCACCACTGAGTCCCACAGGTCTCCTACCACAGAAGACCACCCCACAAAGATATGGAATCAACACAAATCAACCTAATATGCAGAAACAAATAAGAATAGTCACCTAAAATGGGAAGACAAAGAAACAACCCCCAATTGAAAGGAAAAGAGGACTCTCCAGAAAAAAAATGCTAAATGAAATTGAGGCAAACAATCTATCAAACATAGAGTTCAAAATAATTGTTATAAGGTCACTCAAGGATCTCAGTGAGAACTAAAGGAACTCTGTGGAAGCTACAAGGGACTTACTGGGAAATATATCAGCATGAAAAAGGACATAGGAACTATGAATACGAGCCAGGAGACAATGAAGAATAGAATATCTGAAATACACAATAGACTAGAGGGAATTAAAAGCAGGTTAGGTGAAGCAGAGTATCATATCAGTGAGTTGGAGAACAAGGTAGGGAAAAAAACACCCAGACAATGCAATAAAAAGAAAAAAGACTAAAAAAGAATGAAGATAAGGGAGAGATCCAAGATGGCAGAGGAGTGAGTGGAAGTTACACTACCTCTTCCCAGGACCAATCAAGAATTACAACTAAATTGTGGAGAAATCACCTGGAACAAACAACAGGACAATAGCAGGAGAGAAGCCTTATAACAGACAGAATAAACAGCTTTAGCACAATGTGACTGGCAGGGAGTGTGGTGGAGATGCAAGAGGGGTTGGCTCTGCACCCAGCTGAAGTCCCTGATAGATATTTAAGCAGCCAGTTGGATTCCCCTGAGAAGTGTGGGGTCTAAACACTAAGCTAAGAACCCCAGGCTAGGGCACCAGAGCCCAAAAAAATATAGAGATAATATCCAGCTGCAAAAACCGGCCAGGGTTTCTCTCTGCCAGAGATGGACAGTGGGAGATGCAAAGAGCAGTTTAAAGGGCAAATGCATACATTTTCATTTCCAACCACTTACCTGGGCTCTGACAAAAAGGGGACAGAGTTGACTAGAGATGCTTGATGAGAGACTGGGGATAGAGGCTTTGGGAGAGAACTGAGAAAGTAGCCAACTGGATCCTGGTGATGAGTCATCTCCAATACTGCAGCAGCCATCTTGCACAGGCAGACCACTCCTCTCCAAGTGGCAGCAGCCTGAAAGGAATCAATAGCCCTGACCCCAGGAAGGATTCTGAGACACCTTGTGGTGCTTAAGGCTGACTGCTGAGTGCAGAGTGACTAAATTAACAATTGAAGGAGTTAGCCACACAGAGTAGATCCCTGGTAGTCTCAAGCAGGCTGCCTAAGGCCAGACAGGGTCACCATCTGACATCACCAAAGGCAGATCCAGAAAGAAAAAACAGTGGTAAATACCAGATGCTACTGAAACAAAATCCACCATGGTCTCCTCCATGATTTGTGATATTTTCTTTCCTGCTTAATTTTTTAACATTTATTTCTTGTCCTTCAAGTTTCTGCATATTAAGTCACTAGATTTTATATTATACATTATTCCATTCACATATTTCGCTCCTCCCTTCTCTTGCCCCATTTTATCTTCTTTTTCTTTCATTATTTTTATTTTAAATTTTGTTTTTCTTCTTGCTGTAACTTGTTTCCATTCCTCACTCTTACTATTTCTCCCCCATCCAGCCTCTCAAAACTAATTTTCTTGTCAATGATCATCTCACATGCTTTTTCCTACTCTTAAAATACCTGTGTTCTCTCTCCATCTTTAGCAGACTTTGCTTGTTGGTTGTAAATAGGGTAGTTGTTGTTCCATTTTTTTCAATCTTATATCTAGGTGTTCATTATTTTAGTATTTCAAATATCAAATTTTACCGTTCCCCTCTCCTATTCTTTTTTACATCTTAATTTCAATTTTCTTCTGTCTTAGCCTGTTCTTTCCTTGTTTCTTCTTTCATCCTGCCCCTTTGGGTAGCAAGGGAAGTGACTGAAAGCAGGGCAAGAGCTGAGGAAGCAACATTGTTCCCTCTCAGACCCCTCCCCTGCATGCACCACCACAACACAGCAACATGGTTTGCCCTACCCTGGCAAGTACTTAAGGCTCCATCCCTTACAACACAGCAGGCATGCCTAGACAAAAAAGTATGGCCCAAATGAAAGAGCAGATCAAAGCTTCAAAAATAGAACTAAGTGATAAAGAGATAGCCAACCTATTAGATGCAGAGTTCAAAACACTAGTAATCGGGATGCTCACAGAAATGGTTGAGTATGGTCACAAAACAGAGGAAGAAGTGAAGGCTATACAAAGTGAAATAAAGGAAAATGTACCGAGAATCAACAGTGATGAGAAGGAAACCAGGACTCAAATCAACAATTTGGACCAGAAGGAAGAAATAAACATTCAACCAGATCAAAATGAAGAAACAAGAATTAAAAAAAAAAAATGAAGAGAGGCTTAGGAACTTCCAGAACAACTTTAAATGTTCCAACATCTAAATCATAGGGATGCCAGAAAGAGAAGAGGAAGAGCAAGAAATTGAAAACATATTTGAAAAAAAATAATGTAGGAGAACTTCCACAACTTGGCAAAGGAAATAGAATTCCAGGAAGTCCAGGAAGCTCAGACAATCCCAAAGAAGTTAGACCCAAGGAAGGACACACCAAGGCACATCATAATTACATTAGCCAAGATTAAAATGAAGGAGAGAATTCTAGAAGCAGCAAGGGATAAGGGGACAGTCACATACAAAGGAGTTCCCATCAGACTGTTGGCTGATTTCTCAAAAGAGACCTTATAAGCAAGAAGGGGCTGGAAAGACGTATTCCAAGTCATGAAAGTCAAGGATGTACATCCAAGATTGCTCTATCCAGTGAAGCTGTCATTTAGAATGGAAGGGAAGATAAAGCGCTTCTCAGATAAGGTCAAGTTAAAGGAGTTCATCATCACCAAGCCCATAGTATATGAAATGTTAAAGGGACTTATCTAAGAAAAAGAAGATAAAAAAGAACAGTAAAATGACAACAAACTCACAACTATCAACAACTGAACCTAAAACAAAAACAAATTAAGCAAACACCTAGAACAGGAACAGAATCACAGAAATGGAGATCACATGGAGGGTTATCAGTGTGGAAGTGGAGGGGGGAGAATGGAGGTAGTGGTACGGGGAATAAGAAGCATAAATGGCAGGTACAAAATAGACAGGGGGAGGTTAAGAATAGTATGGAAAACGAAGAAGCCAAAGAACTTACATGAATGACCCATAGACATGAACTCAGCTCAAGGAATGCTGGTGGGAGGTGGGGTACAGGGCAGAGGGTAATAAAGGGATGAAGAAATGGGACAACTGTAATAGCATAATCAATAAAATATGTTTTTAAAAAAGCACAAATAGAAAATCTGAACAAACCTCTAACAACTAAAGAGAGTTAATCTGTAATCAAAAATATCCAACAAAGAAAAGCCCAGTACCAACTGGCCTAACTGGGGAATTCTAGCAAACATTTAAAGAATTATCATCATCTTTCTCAAATGCTTCCAAAATAACCGAAAAGTAGATAGAACTTTCTAACTCATTCTGTGAGGTCAGCATTACCCTGACACCAAAGTCAGGCAAGAAAAGAAAACCATAGGTCATTCATACCTTATGAACATAGATGCAGAAGTCTCAAAAAATACTAACAAACTGAATCCAGCACCATATTAAAAGGAGTATATATCATGACCAAGTGGAATTTATCCCAGGAATTCAAGGGTGGTGGTTGTTCAATAAGTTAAATGTAAAATATGACCCATCAATTCCACTCCTAGGTATATTCCCAAGAGAATTGAAAACAGACATTCTCACAAGGTATGTACAAGGTAAAGACATATAAGAATGTTCATAGCAGCACTTTTTACACTAACCAAAAGGTGGACACCACACAAATGTCCATCAACTGATCAATGCATGAACAAAATGGAATATATCTATACAATGGAATATTACTTAGCTTTGAATAGAAATGAAGTACTGATACAATGTACAATATGAATGAACTTTGAAAACAATATACTGGAGGAAGGAAGATGGCAGCGCGGTAGGAGGAAGCATGTTCCACTTCCCCCTACACACAGGAGAAAAACCTGGCCAATTTACAGCGGAAACAGAGCAGACATCAGAAACACAGCATATTTGAAAACAAGAGATCGAAAATTGCAGTGGACTTTGAAAAACCAGACGGTATGGAGAGTACTCCAGGAGTGCGGAGACCAGGGCGGGGGCTGAGATCCCGGGACAGCGCTGGCCATAAGATTCTAGGAAGGGAGCCAGGTCAACTGCTCCCTGCTCAGCCAAACGTTTCAGCAGCACCGGGATAAACCTGGTTGCTTGAAATCTCAGAGAGGAGTTAAGATCTCATAGCCCTGGGAGGACTGTGCATCGGAGCTCGCGTGACTGTCTGCACCCACAAGCCATTGGGGACAGCTACACGGAGATCCATCGGCGCCAGCACACCACTGGGGTACCTGCGCTGTGGTCTCTCAGCACCTACGCGGCACCAGGGACCTGCGCTGCAGTCACCCGGCACCCATGCACCATCAGGGACCTGCATGGCGACCAATCGGCACCCACACGACAGTCAGCGCCCCTGCGTGGATGGCTGGGAGATCTTAGGCACCTGTGCAACCTGCATGGGGGTTGATTCACACTCACACAACAGTAGGCACCAGTGCCCATGAATGGCAGGCTGGGAGATCATAAGTGCGGTAGGCGCACGCTGCCTCAGAAGATAAGCCTGAGGCCCTGTGCTGAGAGGCCCCAAGCTAGCTCTGAGGACAGTAGCCCAAAGATAACAGAGTGCTGAACAGGAAGAAAAGTGATACTGTCAAACCTTGGCCATTGAAGTCAGCAAGGCCAGAAAAACCGTCTTGGCAAGATTGATAACAGCAAGAGTTGGTGTTTTGTTTTGTTTTGTTTTGTTTTCATTATTTTTTCATTATTTTTATCTTTTTTACCCCTCAACTCCTTTTACTTCTCATTACTTTTTCTTGTTTTATTCCTTCTTCCTTTCTTTCCAATCTTATCTCTTCTTCCTTTCTCCTTTTTCTTTTCATTTTATTTCTGCTTTTCTTTCTCGTTTTCATTTTTTTCTTCTTCTCTTAGTTTTCTTCCACTTTTCTCTTTTTAAATACCAACGAGTGAGACAAAAACAAAACAAAACAAAACAAAACAAAACCAAAAAAAACCTGGAACTGTGGAAAAACCGGAGTTGGTCCCAAAGAGGGGGCATTTCAACAGCTGAGACACTGGAAGCTGTGAGCACCAGGATACCTGAAGGAGACAGCACCACTGAATCTTACAGGTATTCTACCACAGAAGTTCACACCATAAACCCAGAGAACCAGAACAAATCAATTTAAGAGGCTAAACCTAACAAGAAGAGCCTCACAAACAATGGGAAGACAAAGAAACAATCCCCAAACGAAAGAAAAGGAGGAAGCCCCAGAAAGAATGCTAAATGAAATGGAGGCAACTCAACTATCAGATTTTGAGTTCAAAACAATGATTGCCAGGAAGCTCTAAGAGCTCTCAATGAGCTACCAGAAACTACAGGGAAGCTATGATGAACTCACTGCAAACTATATCAACATGAAAAAGGAAATAGAAACTATCAACAAGGGCCAAGAGGCATGAAGAATACAATTTCTGAACTGAAGAACACAGTGGAAGGAATGAAAAGCAGAATTGATGAAGCAGAAGATCAGATCAGCAAGTTGGAGGACAAAGTAGAAAAAAACATCCAGAAAGAGCAAGAAAAGGAAAAGGGGCTCAGAAAGAATGAAGAGGGATTAAGAGAAATGCAAGACAATATGAAATGTAATAATAACCATATAATAGGGATACCAGAAGGAGAAGAAGAAGAGCAAGGGATAGAAAACCTATTTGAAAAAGTAATGATGGAAAACTTCCCTAATTTGATGAGAGAAAAAGTCACACAAATCCAGGCAACACAGAGAATCCCAATCAAGAGGAACCCAAAGAGGCCCACTTCAAGACGCATCATAATTAAAATGGCAAAATTCCAAGGCAAACAGAGAATCGTAAAGGCAGCAAGGGAGAAAAAGGAAGTAACATACAAGGGACCCCCAATTAGGTTACCAGCTCATGTCTAAATGGAAATGATCCAAGCCAGAAGAGAATGGCAAGAAATATTCCACGTAATGAGAACCAAAGGCCTGAAACAAAGACCACTTTACCCAGCGAGGCTTTCAATCAAGATAGAAGGCCAAATAAGGAGCTTCCCAGACAAAAGAAGTCTAAAAGAATACACCTCTACCAAACCAGTTCTGCAAGAGATACTAAAGGAAATGCTTTAAGGAAAGGAAGGAAGAGAGAGAGAGACAGAGACAGAGAGAGACAGAGAGAGAGAGAGGCACACATGTACAAAAATGGCAATGAATAAGTACCTATCAATAATAACCTTAAACATCAATGAATTCAATGATCCAATCAAAAGGCATATAGTAGCTGAATGGATAAGAAAGCATGACCCACACATATGCTGCCTACAAGAGACCCACTTCAGGACAAAAGACCTACACAGACTCAAAGTGAAGGGCTAGAAACAAATTTTCCAAGCAAATGGACAGGAAAAAAAGCTGGGGTAGCAACACTCATATCAGACAAAATAGACTTCAAAATAAGAGCCCTAAAGAGAGACCCAGAATGTCACTTCATAATACTCAAGACAAGAATCCACCAGGAAGACATAAACATTGTAAATATATATGCACCCAACATAGGAGCACCTAAATACATCAAGAAAATCTTAGAGGACTTCAAGAAAGATATTGACAACAACACAATTATAATAGGGGATTTTAACACCCCACTGTCAAAAAATGGACAGATCTTCTAAACAAAATATCAACAAGGATATTGTCACATTGAACAACACTCTAGATGAAATGGACTTACCTGGTATATATAGAGCCCTTCATCCCAAAGGAACTAAATACACATTCTTTTCAAATGCACATGAAACATTTTCAAAGATAGACCACATGATAGGACACAAAACTAGCCTCAACAAATTCAAGAAAATTGAAATTATACTGAGCATTTTCTCCAACCACAAGGGACTTAACATAGAAACAAACCCCAAGGGGAAAAACCCAAAATCCTCAAAATCATGGAGATTAAATAGCATGGTAATAAACAATGAGTAAGTCAGGAATGAAATTAGGGAATAAATCAAAAAGTTTCTGAAAACAAATGAAAATGAACTCACAACAACCCAAAACTTATGGGACACAGCAAAGGCAGTCCTCAGAAGGAAGTTCATAGAGATACAGGCCTACCTAAAAAAGATAGAAACATCTCAAACAAACAATTTAACCCTATGCCTACAAGAACTCAAGGAACAACAACAAAGACAGCCCAGAGCAAGTAGAAGGAAGGAAATAACCAAGATCAGAGCAGAATTAAATGACATAGACACTAAAAGCACAATTGTAAGGATCAATAAATCCAGGAGCTGGTTCTTTGAAAAGACAAACAAAATTGACAAGCATTTAAGCAGGCTCATCAAGAAAAAAAGAGAGAGGACCCAAATAAACACAATCAGAAATGAAAGAGGAGAGATTACAACTGACACCACAGAAATACGAAGGATTGTGAGAAATTACTATGAAGAACTGTATGCCAAGAAATTTGAAAACCTAGGTGAAATGGACAAGTTTCTAGAAAAATATAATCTCCCAAAACTCAATGAAGAAGAAGCAGAAAACCTGAACAGACAAATAACAGCAGATGAAATTGAAGCAGTAATCAAAAACCTCCCAACACACAAAAACCCAGGACCAGATGGTTTCACAGGAGAATTTTACAAAGCATTTAAAGAAGAGCTAACCACTATCCTTCACAAACTTTTTGAAAAAATCCAAAATGATGGAAGACGCCCAAACTTTTTTATGAAGACAGCATCATTCTAATCCCCAAACCACATAAAGACATAACAAAGAAAGAAAACTTCAGGCCCATATCGCTGATGAACATAGATGCTAAAATCATTAACAAAATATTGGCAAACCGCATCGAACAATACGTTAAAAAGATCATACACCATGACGAGGTGGGATTCATCCCAGGGATGCAAGGATGATTCAACATTTGAAAATCAGTAAGTGTAATACATCACATAAACAAAAGCAAAGACAAAAATCACATGATTATATCAATAGACGCGGGAAAAGCATTTGATAAGGTACAGCACCCATTTATGATAAAAACACTCAGCAAAGTGGGAATTGAGGGAGCATTCCTCAACATAATAAAGGCCATATATGAGAGACCTACAGCCAACATCATACTCAACAGGCAAAAACTAAAACCTTTTCCACTAAGATCAGGAACAAGACAAGGTTGTCCACTTTCACCACTTCTATTCAATATAGTATTGGAAGTATTAGCCACAGTGATTAGACAAGAAAAGGAAATAAAAGGCATCCAAATTGGAAAGGAGGAAACAAAACTATCATTGTTTGCAGATGACATGATAATGTACTTAGAAAATCCTATGACTCAGCCAAAAAGCTGCACGACCTAATAAATTAACTTGGCCAAACAGTTGGATACAAAGTCAATATCCAGAAATCAAAGGCATTTCTGTATACCAACAATGAAAGAGTAGAAGCAGAAGTCAAGAAAAAAATCCCATTCAATGTAGCAAAAAGAAAAATAAAATACCTAGGAATAAACCTCACCAAGGAGGTAAAAGACCTGTATGCAGAAAACTACACAATACTGAAGAAAGAAATCAAGGAAGACACAAACAAATGGAAACATAAACCGTGTTCATGGATCAGAAGAATTTACACCATCAAAATATCCATACTACCCAAAGCTATTTACAGATTCAATGCAATACCTATTAAAGTATCAATGGCATATTTCACAGACATAGAACAAACACTTCAAAAATTTATATGGAACCATAAACGACCTCAAATAGTTGCAGCAATTTTGAGAAAGAAGAGCAAAGTAGGAGGGATCACAATACCTGACACCAAACTGTATTAGAAGGCCACTGTAATCAAAACAGCCTGGTACTGGCAAAAAACAGGCACATGGACCAGTGGAACAGAACAGAGAGCCCAGAAATAAACTCAATTCTCTATGGTCAATTAATATTTGACAAAGGAGGCAGAAACATAAAATGGAGTAAAAGTAGCCTCTTCAATTAGTGGTGTTGGGAGAACTGGACAGCTACATGCAAAAAAATGAAACTCGAACACCAATTTACACCATACACAAAAATAAATTCAAGGTGGATAAAAGATTTAAATATAAGCCATGACACCATTAAAGTCCTAGAGGAGAACATAGGCAGGAAAACCTCAGATATTTCACACAGCAACATTTTTACTGATATGTCCCCTAAAGCAAGGAACATAAAGGAAAGAATAAACCAATGGGATCTCATCAAAATAAAAAGCTTCTGCATGGCTAAAGAAAACAGTATTAAAATAAAAAGAGAACCAACTATATGGGAAAACATATTTGCCAATGATACCTCAGACAAGGGTTTAATTTACAAAATATATAAAGAACTTACAAGAGTCCACTCTAAGAAGACAAGCAACCCAATTAAAAAATGGGCCAAAGACTTGAAAGGACACTTCTCCAAGGGGGACATACAGAGGATCCAGAGACACATGAAAAGATGCTCAATATTGCTAGCTATCAGAGAGATGCAAATTAAAACCACAATGAGATACCACTTCACACCAGTCAGAATGGCCATCATAAACAAAGCAACAGACAACAAGTGTTGGAGAGGTTGTGGAGAAAAGGGGACCCTAGTGCACTGTTGGTGGGATTGCAGACTGGTACAACCACTATGGAAAGCAGTATGAAATTTTCTAATAAAACTAAAAATGGATCTACCTTTTGACCCAACAATTCCATTGCTAGGATTATATCCTAGGAACCCTGAAACACCAATCCAAAAGAACCTAAGCACCCCAATGTTCATAGTGGCACAATTTACAATAGCCAAGTGTTGGAAGCAGCCTAGGTGCCCATCAGTAAATGAATGGATCAAAAAACTATGGTACATTTACACAATGGAATTCTATGCAGCAGAAAGAAAGAAGGAGCTCTTACCCTTCACAACAGCATGGGTGGAGCTGGAGAGCATTATGCCAAGGGAAATAAGCCAGGAGGTGAAAGACAAATACCATATGATCTCACCTTTAACAGGAACCTAATCAACAAAACAAACAAACAAGCATAATATAACCAAAGACACTGAAACTGAGAACAGGCTGACAGTCACCAGAGAGGAGAGGGGAGGGAATTTCAGGGGAAAAGAGGAAGGGTTTAGGGCAACAAGTATAAGGGACACATGGACAAAAACTAGGGGGGTGGAAATGGGAGGGAGCTGGGGAGGGCTGGGGCAGTGGGCTGGGATGGGAGTAGAAGACAGAAAACTGTACAAGAACAACAATAAAATAAAAAAAATAAAAGAAAAGAAAATAAAGAAAACAGTACACTAAGTGAAAGAAGCTAGTCACAAAAGACCACATATGGTATGATTCTGTTTATACGAAATGTCCAGAATACATAAATCCATAGAATCAGAAAGCAGTTTAGTAAGTAATTGACAGGACCAGAAGGTGGGAGAGGGAGAATGGGAAGTGAGTATTAATGGTTATGAGGTCTCTTTTGAGAGTGATTAAAAAAATTGTAACTACATAGAGAGATGATTGCATAACATTGTAAATATACTAAAATCCATTCAATTGTACACTTTAAAAGAGCTGTGTGGTATGTCAATTGTATCCTAATAAAGCTGAAGGAAGGAGAAAGAAAGAAAAGGGAAGGAAAGAAAATGGATGAAGGAATACCATACCACCTTAAGTCCATGTATTAAGTGCCCTGGTCAATCTCTCTGTATTATGGGCCTTCATGACTTCTCACTCATTGCCAGTGTTGCTGGGTGTGATTGCATCTTCCAATATACGTTGTGAAATCCTTTGGGTAGTCAGAAACTAAAATTCAATTCTAAGTGAAGGTTATGTGATCTGGGCTTACTAAAGCTCTGAAACACTATGTTGGGCTGAATTTCTCCTTTGCTGTCCAGGGTCATGTTTGGTCTTTTAAAGTACACTATTCCTCCTTATACCAAACAAGAAAATGAAGAATCCTGTGTTTTGCCCTTGTTCTCCATTGTGAACCAGAGCCATGTTTCCATTTGTACCTGAGATGAAACTGTTGACAACATAAGATATAAATGCTAAAGCTGCTCTTGTAGAAGCTTCCCTGAAAGTGCTTCTAGAAAGTTAAGAGAAGGCATCGGTTAGTTCTACGTGGACTGAGAGCTTTGAACAAAACCATATTTGAAATATTTAAATTGTACAATGGCAACAAAACATTACAAATTCCAGGATAATCTGACAAGTCTCACGTGACTCAGAGTTCTGACAACTCTAATGGATAAACCAGCAACTGTGTTCCAGGTCCAGCAAAACAAACCTATGATGAGTGGTCAGTTGCTTCGTAAATTGCTACATCTAAATTGAGAAGATAAATTAGTAGTTTAAAAATGAACTGTGATTTGGGGGTGTAAAGTACAACATAGGAAATATAGTCAGTAATATTATATTAACTATGTATGATGACAGTTGAACACTGGAAATATTGTGGGGAACAGTTTTTAATGTGCATGTGATTGTCTAACCACTATGTTGTAAATCTGAAAATAAAATATTGTTGAATATAAACTGTAATTGAAAGATGAACTATGATTTTTTTAACTTAATAGTTTATTACTTGAGGTTCTAAACTCTTCCTAGAGTCTGGTCTCTGTAGGGAAAAGGCCTTTTCTTATCTCCTGAGCTCCAGAAGCTTCAGGCAGGGGCCAGTCATATTTGGGACACATTCCAGGCTCTGGATTCCTTTGGGGTGCATCCTGCAACCCTCAATACAGGTGTTCCTACCCCCTATGAGAGTCACATAGCTCATCTGAAGAACTGTGGATAAGGTCAGCCTGCTCCAGTGACTCACATTTTTCCTTCTCTTTATCTCACTTGTCTTATTGTCTAGTCAGGAAATGGCCACCAAAATCCAGAAGAAGATTTTCTATTGTTTGTACATTGAACATGTGTTCAGCAATTGTTTTAGGTATTTTCCACAGATTAATTCATTTTACCCTATGAGGAAATTATATTATCCTTCTTTAGAGATAAGGAAATGAAGACACAGAGAAGCTAGGTGACTTGCTTAAGTTCACACAGCTAGTGAATGTCAGAGCTGAGGTTCTTACCCAGGCAGTCTAGCTTCACAGTTCAAGTTCTGACCCCCAACTTATCCTCTCCACTCCTGGCTGAGAAACAGTATCTAGTTTACAGAGATGTTGTGAGTATTGAATTATTATCATTTTCCTGGAGTAAGGTGGCTGTTTCTGTCCAGTGGGCTGGAATTAAGAGTACATTTTGCAAACTACGTTCCAGACATAGTTTGGAACATGCATTTCCATTTATTTTAAAAACCTAAGTGAACCCAAAGTGAAGTTCTGCATAAGCAAAGTTCCATAATAATAATTTTGTTGGAAAGAAGCTCTATTAACATGTTCATATTTAATGGAACACAGGGTCACCTTGACTTTATGCCAAAGCTGAATCCTAAGTAGCATCTTAGGCTTCACAGAAAAGCTTTTACAGACCTAATTAATAACTTGTGGAATAAGGTCATGCACTTGAATATGTGCATACCCTGTTCTGAGAGTCTTTTGTCCTACTTTAATGTGGATGTTAGCAAACATAGTTTTGGTGGCTGTTCATCTACTAAGGCATGTTAGCCCTTCATGCTCCATTGCAATTCAATAGGCTCCACGTGAAAGAAACATCTAGAGGAACCAATCCACTGTAACAGGCAGTGTTGCCATAAACACTGAAATATGAGATCTGTCAGAAGACTGCAGGGGGTTTCTGTCATCTTCTTTTATGGAAACACATGCCACCCAAATAAATGCTGACTCACCTCTGGTTTCTATGCTCTGTAAATTCAAGGGATTAAATGAATGCAATATGCCCATATCCTGAAAAGCAAACTAGAGAATGGCTCAATTCTTTAAAAACTCATAATCCCCAAGAACAAACCAAAGGCTTAAGCTAGTCAAACTCAGAAACTAAGAAATAAATCAAATAAATAATTTAAGCAATCTTTTCTTGGGTTTGGCATTTCTAAAAGAGAGAAGGGGATACTAGGGCAGAAAATGTGGCTTTTTTTATTAAAAACACTTAGGCAACATTCAGTGGAATAAATCATTAGTAGCCTGAGATTTTATCCACTCAGACTTCTACATTGTCAATTATTACCTAAAATAACTTATATAATTTGTATTTTTAGTATATAGGATGATAAAATTACTTTTCAGCACAACCCACAGAAATCCTGGGTTTATTTGTTTATTATGAGATAGGGACTCAGGGGAGAAATCATGGTGGGCAAAAAGAGTTTCTTTTTAAAATGAAGCAAGATGTACAGAATAAAGGTAATGATGAGAGAAATGAAGATCATAGACTTTGAGAGGAATAAGCCATGCACATACAGAGCTCTAATAAAAGGCACTATGTGATCAGGGCACGGTGAAAGCACACAGGATTCACACAATCAGAGCCCTCATAGGTGGCTTTGGGGAGAAGGGTAGATGGTCTTGGGCTTAAAAGATATATTGGATTTTGACAGATGAAGGTGGTAAATTGAGTATCTACCAAGACGGGGTTGCACAGGGAAAGGCCAATAGCAGATGGAAGTTAGGTATGCATAACAAGAATGATGGGGAGGGGAGAGCTAGAAGGGTAGGTTGAAATCATATAGTGAGTGGTTTGAATGCAGAATGGATTAAAAGGGGAGTAAACATCAAAGCGGAAAAGCAGTTAGAAGCCTATTGCAAAACTCCAAGTCAGGCATGAAAGCAAGAACTGGGGTGGGAGCAGTGACATGAGAATGAAACAGTGGGAAAAAGCATCATGGAGATAGTCTCAAAGATCAAATTGAAGAAGATATGGTGGACCACACAGAAAGGCCAAGATAATCAAGAAATATTCTCCCTGTACCAGTTCCTGCAATATTCTCTTCCAAAAAGGAGTCAAAACTGCAAGAGAGTAAACGAGAGATTAGTATGGAAAGCCCCAGCTGACTGAGTCAAGGAGTAAAATGAACATAGAGTCACTTTTGTGATTATTGGAAGGAAAATATAGTGCTGAGGCAAGATGCCATGCATGCAGCGGCAGGCAGCACAGCTGGCAATGTGCTTTCAAATCCGAGACAGTACCAGCACTACTCCCCCCCCCCCCCAGAAAACCCCTGCTGGGCACACAGAGGCCGCTGGATGCCATGTACCTTTAGGCCAGTTGCTCCAGAAAGACCCTATCTGGGCATGAGCACTCTACTATTAGCCAAGTAGTCTCAGTAACTATCCTTTGTGTCTGTGATTTTATTGTTTGCTATTCTTAGAATTATAAAACTGAAGACTAGGAAGGACCTCAGTTTTCATTTGGTTCGAACTAAGTTAGTATTCTCTTTATAATAGTGCCACAAAGTGGTCATGTAGCCTGTCCTTGGAACTCTCCTGTAATGGGGAGCTCAATGCATCTTTTGCTTTCCCTGAATATTGTCTTTTAACTACTTTTCCTAATAATTGCTGTGTCAGTAAGTACTCTAGGTTCTTTACCATGTTGATCTCACTTAATCCCCCACTTAATCCTCAAATTTTACACATGAGAAAACTAAAAATCAGATAGAGAAAGTGACTTGGCCAAGATCATACAGATGGTGAGTAGCAGAGTTGGGATTTGGAGTGTTTGGTGAGCTCTACCAACTGTCTCAGAGATCATGGAGAAAGGTACTGTTCTGAGCAATTTGGGGAACTAAGGGTTGCTGAGAGAGCTGCTGACACCTTAAATGCCTTATTATGAATTATTGCTGTTACCATAAATGTAAAGAGATCATAAAAGAAAACCCTTCTGGTCTGGTAGAACTTAATCCGAGGGAGGAGCAGAGAGAACATGGGTAAGGACACAAGCATAAAATAATTGGGAGCCAAATGTGGGGGTGAGGAGAGTGGAACTGAAAAGAAATTGAGGACCGGTTCAAGACTAGTACAGGCCCTTTGACACTCAGGAGGGCTCTGAGAGACACATAAGAAAGGAGCCCTTCTCAGCAGGGGCACCTCATATGGTCACACAGACTGCGCCTTGCACAACTCCAGTAGCTATCCATTCACCATTTGCACAAGATCCCTGTTTAATAACCCCCCTGGGAACAGAAACAGGGGTGCCCAAGGCCAGCCAGCTGCAGTCTCGCTGGGGAGCAGAGTAGTTATTGGCAGCTAGGAGTCCAGGGCAGAAGTAGAGGTCCATCCATTTGCGCAATAGAACCTCCTCCCTGGATAGATCTTTGCTCCCTGTGCTTATTTCCCCTCTGTTTTACTGAGCTTCTGAAAAAGATTCTTTTCGTAAATGTCAGCCTGGCTTTCCTGGATTCAGGTAAACAGATAAATAGAACCGGTCCGCCCACAATTAAACGAAGAATGCTGAGGACACCTGGTGGCTAGCAGTGGTAATGACAGCAGTCTTTCCAGATAGTGTTTGTGAGAAACCTGATGGGGCAGAGGGAACAAGTCAGGTTAAGCTCCAGAGCTAGTAAATTGGAATGGACAGGGATTCCTCTCTGTCCCAATTGTTCCGTTAACAAGCAGGAATTCTTATCGCCCCATATTTCATATGAGACAACTAAGGTTCAGAGGCAATGACACAGGTCTAGGTGGCTGGTGATGATGTTCAATCTAGATCTTCAAATTTGTCGTCAAATGCCCTTTTAGCACACTATGCTACAACCAGTACCTGGGAGAAACCTTTAGAGCTAGTGAGGCATACTTCCTATTTCTGTCCTTCCAAGCTAAGGGAGGGAGATACTGTTTGAAGAAGCTATATATTAAAGGGCAGATTTCTGCAGATTTGGAGGGGGAAATCTGTGGCCTATACAAAGTGTAACTGCCCAGAAAAAGTGCAGAGAAACCCTGCAAACTCAGAATCAAAACTCCAGCAACTCATCTCTCAATAAAATTTGGTCAAAATTGGTGTTAACATATTGCATGCCACACTGGACAATTTCGAAGCTGGACAACTTTCTGATTGGCTTGGAATTAGGCAACAGAGAAAGCTTTCATATCCTAACAGTATTTTCTCTTGGAGAGACAATTTTTAGGGAGGGGGCTCCAGAGGGTTTAATAAGAATGTTTGTCCCTCAAATACAAGAAATGCAGGAAGGAGTCTGATCAAAAACACTTGAAATCCCTCTTAGAAGACATAGACAGATGTTTTCAGCTTAGGACAGTTGGTCTTGAGTTAGTCAGTCTTTGTATGAACAGCTCTAGTTACAAGTGAGTTCATGCTCTCAAAATACAGTTCAATGCATGTTTATCTCTGTGTTACAAATATAAACCACTTCCAGAATTTAACTGCAGTCCAGCATTAGATATCCCAGTGAGTGACTATAGATGGTCAAGCCTGAAGGGTATAGTAAGACAGCCTGTGAAACACAGAGTTATTTATTTTATATACTTTTCCTTAGAAACAGAATGAAAGTTTGTGAGGGGAAGGTAAACAAAAGGAAGGCTTTCAATGAAAATTCACTTTCATTCTACTTACCCTTGAAAAACCTTATATAAGGACATTTCTCCAGCCTTAGAACTCAGCTGCGACTAGCATTTCAGACCCATGAAGAAGACTTGCTTCTCTCATGACCCATGAGATATGGGAAATATACTTATAGGAAGATGGTCTTCTAAGCATGACAACTGGGAAAAGCTCGTACATGTCAGGTTGCTCTAAGTAATCTGATTTTTAACAAATGCATTTTATTAATTGAGAGTGAAACAGATAGTATCTTTATTAAATTGCATTTTGTGGAAAAAATGAATAAAAAAACATTTTAAAGGCCAGGGTCTAGCTCCCATCCCCTTGTCCCAATCTCTTCTACATGTGCCCTCAATTGGGATTATGCATAATTTCTAACCTGGACCATTATCATAGTTTTCTTTATCTCTGATCTTCCACACTTTCACTATGATGTCTCTAGGACTGGAATGATTTTTATTTATCCTATGTAAGATTCATTGGGCTTCTGAAACTTGTGGATTTAAAATTTCAGCCATCATCTTCTTCATTTCTCTCCTTCCGGAACTTTAGATCTTCTCACTCTATTCCTTGTGTCTCTTTTCCACTTTTTTTCATACAACTTGTTTTTCCAGGCAAAATTGTGAATAATATCTTGTGACCTATCTTTCAATTCAATAATTCTCTCTTCAGTTGTATTTTGCCTTCTGTTAAATCCATCCATCTATTAAATTATCAATTTTCCTTGTTTTTGTAAAAATATTTATTTGTAAAGAAGTGGGCAGGAGAGGGAGAGAGAGAGGGAGAGAAACATCAATGTGTGAGAGAAAGACATTGATCAGTTGCCTTTTGCATGTGCCCCAACCAGGACGGGCCTGCAACCCAGTCATGTGCCCTCACTGGAAATCCGGTGACATTTTGCTTTGCAGGACAACACTCAGCCAAGCCATACCAGTCAGGGCTCAATTTTCATTGTTATATTTTTTAGTTCTAGTTCTCTACTTGGTTCCTTTTCAAATTGGTTATATCACATTTTCTGTTCCCTGAAGATATTTTCAATGTTTTTTTTTTTAAATATGGTGAATCATAGTTATAGTCTGTATCTCAGCTCTGATATCTACAAGTCTGTACAAGGGCTGGTTACTTCGGGTGAAGGGTAACTACTCAAGGTCTCTGTTTAAAGTGGCAGAAAAGTTTGTCAAATCTTCTACCTGTTCGGGCCTTAGGCTTCAACTTTATCTCCTTTCTTCATGAGGCCACCAAAACAGAGCTTTCACAACTCTCTTTTGATTCATGAAATACCCTCAGGGAACAAGTGGCTTCTAGTGCTAGACTTTCCTTTCTGGATTCTTGTCTTTTAGATTTCAGCTCCATTATTTTGGGTTTTTTTCAGCTTTATTGAGATTTTATTGACATATATGTAGGTTTAAGGTATACAACATGATGATTTCATACATATATAATTACCATTTGTGTGCGTATGGTGATAACTTTTAAGATGTACTCTCTTAAAATCTTCTAAGTATATAATGCATTATTGTTAATTATAGTCATCATGCTGTACATATTAGATCCCCAAAACATTCATCTTATAGCTGAAAGTTTGTGCCCTTTGGCCAACATCTCCCCATTTCCCCCACCCTCCAGCCCTGCTAACCACCATTCTATTCTCTATTTCTTTGAGTTCAGTGTTTTTAGAGTCCACATGTAAGTAAAAACATACAATAAATATCTTTCTCTGTCTGACTTATTGCACTTAGCAGAATTTCCTCAAGATCCATCCATGTTGTTGCAAATAACAGGGTTTTCTTCTTTTTATGGCTGAATAATATTCTGATATATATGTATATACATCATACAGGGTAGGGTAAAAGTAGGTTTACAGTTGTGAGTACGCAAAACAGTTTATTCTTTTATTGTTATTTATGAATTATTGTATTATTTTCCATATGAACAACTGTAAACCTACTTATGCCCCACCCTTCATATAATGTCATCTTTATCCATTCATCCATAAATGAAAACACTTAGGTTGCTTCTAATCTTAACTTTGTAAATAATGCTTCAGTTAATGTGGAAGTACAGATATCTCTTGAGATCTTGATTTCCTTCCTATATATATACCCAAAAGTGGAATTCCTGGATCATACAGTAGTCCTATTTTTAATATTTTGAGGAACTTTCATAGTATTCTCAATAGTGGCTGTATCATTGTACACTCCTAGCAAGTGCACAATGGTTCCCATTTCTCCACAACCTTACCAACATTTTTTGTCTCTTGTACTTTTGAAAATAGCCATTCCAATAAGTATGAGGTGATAAATCCCTGTGGTTTTGATTTGCATTCCCCTAATGATTAGTGATATCACCCATCTTTTCATAAATGTGTTGGCCATTTGTATGTCTTCTTTGGAAAAATATCTATTCAGTTCCTCTGCACATTTTTAATCAGATAATTGATGATTTGCTATTGAATTGTATGGGTTCCTTATATATTTTGCATATTAACAACTTATCAGACATGAGGTTTACAAATATTTTCTCCCATTCTGTAGCTTGTCTTTTCATCTTGCTGATTGTTCCTTTTGCTATGCAGAAGTTTCTAGTTTGATGTAGTCTTATTTTTTATTTTTGTTTTTGTTGCTTATAATTTTAGTGCCATATCAAAAAAAATAGTTACCAAAACCAATGCCAAGGACCTTTTTCCCCTATGTTTTCTTCTAGTAGTTTTATAGTTTCAAGTCTTGTATTTAAGTCTTTAATCCTTTTTGAGTGAATTTTTGCACTTGTTATAAGATGGGGTCCAATTTCATCTTCTGCATGTGGTTATCCAGTTTTCCCAACACCATTTATTAAAGATACTATCCTTTCTCCACTGAGTCTTCTTGGCTCCCTTGTCAAATATTAGTTGATTTTATATGCTTGGCTTTCTCCTGGGCTCTCGATTCTGTTCTCTGTGTCTGTGTGTCTATTTTTATGCCAGTACCATACTGTTTTGCTTATTATAGCTTTATAATAAAGTTTGAAACCAAGAATTGTGATGCCTACAGCTTTCTTCTTCTTTTTCAGGATTGCTTTGGCTATTTGGGGGGTCTTTTGTGGTTCTATGTGAATTTTAAGATAGTTTGTTCTACTTCTAAAAAAAAGAATGCCTTTGGAATTTTGATGGGCATTTTGTTGAATCTATAGATTATCCTCATTATTTTTAGCTTTTTATGAAGACAATTTCTTCCTATATTTCATCCAGTTTATCTCTCTGAACTCATTGGGGCAGTTAGTACAAATTACCTAGGCTGCCATTACCAGAAGCAGTTATATGATATGCTTCTAACTACTCTCATTGTCCTCAGTCTCCCTTCCTGTTCTTCTTTCCAAAGTAACCAGGGATTCTTCCAAGACACCATACTGATTAAGTCACTCCCTGAACCAACATTTCAAAAACTTATGGTTTACTCTAAAATAAAATCCAAATGTCTTACTTTAGACAATTAAGTACAAAACTCTCTTCCTTGCTTTATTTATTTATTGTACACTGTTTGCGTGTGTGTGGTGCTCACTAGCCCATATTCTGCCTGATAGCCTGCCTCTTACCTCCCTTACCTCTTGTTTAACTACAAACTTACCCTACACTGCAGCCAAACTGGTATATTCACTGTCATGTGGCAGACCTGGATCCAGAAGACAGATGGGCTAAGTTCCAGGTCAGTGATTTTTCCCCCATACCATAATCCCATGTCCAGGTTTAAGCCCATTCAATTTGGATATTTGTGGGTATTCTAATAAATTAACTAGACAAAAGTTCAACAAGTACATTCTTGTTTTGTTGTTGCTGTTGTTGTTGTTGGGCTGTATTTCTTGTCAAGGCCCTCTGGGATGTAAGGTCTGGAAGTGAAATCATCATCATCAACTTTTTGGCAACCTCTGTAGTCTTGAGGGTACCTAAAGAATAAAACTTCAAGCTTCAGGCTTGTTTTCCCTAACAAATGAGTGACCAATTGGCTGTGGAATTTGATTCCAAAGTGCAGGAACATCCTGTATCTAAATAAATCTACTCCCACCTGCTGGCAGTTGCCTGAACTTCAGTCACAGCTGAATCACACTTTGAAAAAACAATTCAGTATCTGAGATTTTGCTGCTTATGTTTTCTTCTAGGATTTCGGACATTGCTGGTAGCAAATTTTTATCGGATAAATCTCCCCAGCCAAAGGAAACAAAAGAAAAAATAAACAAATAGGACTACATCAAACTAAAAAAATTCGCACAGCAAGGGAAATCATCAACAAAATAAAGAGACAACCCACAGAATGGGAGAACATACTCACCAATATATCTGATAAGGGGTTAATATGCAAAATTTATAAAGTACTAACAAAACTCAATACAAAAAAAACAAACAAATTAATTTGCCCAATTAAAAAATGGACAAAGGGCCTGAATAGACACTTCTCTAAAGAGGACATACATATGGCAAATAGACATATGAAAAGATGCTCAACATCACTAATCATCAGAGAAATGCAAACTAAAACCACAATGAGATACCATCTCACACCTATCAGAATGGCTATCATCAATAAGTCAAAAAACAGCAAGTGCTGGCAAAGATGTGGAGAAAGGGGAACTCCTTTTGCACTGTCGGTGGGAATGCAGATTGGTGCAACCATTGTGGAAAGCAGTATGGAGATATCTCAAAAAATAAAAATGGGTCTACCTTTTGACCCAGCAATCACACTTCTGGGAATATATCCACAGGAACCAAAAAAAAAAAAAAACTAATTCAAAAGAACAAAAGAACAGCTATGTTCATTGCAGCATTATTTACAATCACCAAGATATGGAAGCAGCCCAAGTGTCCATCAATAGATTAGTGGATAAAACAACTATAGGACATTTACACAGTGGAACACTGCTCAGCTGTAAAAAAAGAAGAAAATTTTACTTTTTGTGACAGTATGGATGGACCTGGAGAAGGTTATGCTAAGTGAAATAAGCCAATCAGAGAAAGATAAATACCAGATGATTACACTCATATGTGCAATCTAATGAATAAACTGAACTAACAAGGAAAATGGGGACAGACTCACAGATGCAAAGAAGATGACAGCTAGTGTGGGGGAGATCAGGGGGTGGAGGGATTGAGTAAAAAGGAAAAAGGACTCATGGTCATGGACAACAGCGTGGTGATTGCTGGCGGGGTGGATAAAAGGGGACTAAATGGTAATGAAAAAATATAATACAAATCTTTAAAAAAAATTTAATGGGGGTAACATTTGAAATCTTACTCCCCAGCATATGTCATCACTTTGGCTCAAATTAACTCATAAATTTTTTATGAAAAAAATCGTATCTGGAAATAGGCAAACCTGGAAATGGAGATTCTAGTTTGGACTTCTAGGGTTATGTGACCTTTCTATATTTGGTTAATCCCTTTTCCCCTTTTCCTTCTTTAGGTGTCAGTTTCCTCATATTATAAGCCAGATGTTTGGGGGAAATGACTTGGAATAGCCCTTCCACTTTTATAAAGTAAAGATTGTCTCTATAAAGATGCCTGGGTGACCAGGGACAATGGGGACAGAACTAATAGCAGTAGGAGTGTGTTTGACTGATCAACTCCTGTATATGATAGTAAGTAGCATATAGGTCCCACCATCCTTTTTTATTTCTGCACCCATGTGGGAAAGAGAGTATTTGCTGCAATGGCAGGGGAAAGAGAGGGAAAAGAAGATGTGAGGGTGCTCTGCTCATTAAAAGAAGGCAGAGAATTATGAAACTTTAAGTTTGATTCTAAAATGGTTTAGAAAACAGGGATAAAGAGCTAAACCCTTAGCTGTGTGGAACCTCAGCCAACCAGGCAACTGTATCTCTGCTGGGAACAAGCAATCCCAACTCACTTCACCAAATACTGAGGGAAAGGGGAAGAGGGCTGTATTTCTGTGTGAATGTTGTAATTAACCAAGAGTTAACTAGAAACTTATTTTCATTGCAATCCTTCTCATTGGCTTAGGAGGTTCAGCACTAGCGAGCATGACTGAGGTCTATTTCTTGATTGCCCTTCTGGTCCATATGGGCTCTGAGGGTCCTCTTTCTGAGTTTGCTTTGTCATGGGTCTGAGATGGAAAAGACAGAGGGGACTGGGTGGAGAAGTTTCCTTATCCTCGGAGATCCTTCTGTTTCATAGGACAGTATTTGAGATAGTGGAAAGAATAAGAGCTTTTCCACAAAATGGAGCCAGAATTTAGGAGCATTGTCATGGCCTGCTCTCCAGGGTCTAACTCCCTTGAACATCCGAAATACTTCTGGCCTTTGTCTTCTTTCTCCTTCTATGGTATCAGCCATGGACTCGCACTTCAACTCTGCATGACCTGGCTGTAGGACAGTCACAAATCAGGGCAATCCCAGTTGGTAAACCCTTCCAACTCCCTGAGCTTCATCCCTGGGACTCAAACTTGGGGTCAAGAGTATTCTGGGAAATTAAAATCTTCAAGAAACTTTCAGGTTCCTGGAGCTCAATTTCCATCCTTACAGAGGGGCATTCCAGTTATGGCCAGAGCTGTGTCATAAAATCCATCGGCGATCACCCATAGGATCCACAGAGGCAAGGCACGCTGGGAATGAACGTCAGTCAGATACCTCCTGATTCCCAAATGTGTCCAGCTCTTTCAGAACATGTATTCAGCCAAATCACCTCATTCAGAGCAGTCAAGTCACCTCATTCCCTTACACACACACACACACACACACACACACACACACACACACACACGTGAACACACGCTTTTCCAAAACAAACGCACATTTAACATTTTTGCAGAGGAAGAGCAGGATCAGGCCCAAGCCTCTAGTCGCAGATCAGTACCCAGCTCTCCCCCTCCCCCAGCCGCCGCCCCTGTCTGTCAAAGGCTGGCCCGGGGAAGACTGCAGAGGCCTGAAGGGGCGGGGGAAGGGGGTGATGCCCGGCGGCGCGCAAGCTGCGGGCGGAGGCAAGAGTGCGCGCCTTTTAGTGCGGCTCCAGGAGCCTGCCGGATTGGTTCGGCCTTGCCGTCTGAGTGGGTGGAGCCAGATGAGCTTCCAGCTGGGTGCCTAGTCGCAGCCAGAAGCGAGCGGAGGAGGGCTCCATCTCTGCTGCTAGGCGTGTCAAAAGGGCGCTGCTTGCCGCAGAGCTGCGGGGGCTGCTCCTCCCTCCATCCCTGCCCCCTATACACCCATTACTTTTTCCATAGAGGCGACTCCTAGCGACCCCCGAGCTTCCTCTCGCACTGCACCGTCCCCACTCCCTCCCTGTCCCTGGTGGCAGTTGGCTCTCGTGCGCGCTCTCGGGCCGCCAGAGCTCTGCAGCCATGGGAATCCGAGGGATGCTGCGAGCCGCCGTGCTCCTGCTGCTCATCAGGACCTGGCTCTCAGAGGGCCACGATACTACTCCTCTCCCGGAATTCCACTTCGAGCTCTCCTCTACTGTGCCTGAAGTCGTCCAGAACGTCTTTAATTGGTAAGCCAATGCCACCAGGGCTGGCAGGGTGGCAACAGAGTCGGGCGGGGAACCTCAAGCCTCTTGGACAGAGCGGGCTGGGGGAGACTTGGACCCAGGATCACAAAGCTCTGGCGCTTGAGCCCTACTTGCCTGTCCCCAGAGGGGAGTTAGGTGGGAGTGGGGTGACTGATTGAAATTGAGACCTCTGTTAGAGCCCACCTGTTTCTGTAGCGCCTGACAGAACCCTGCGTGTGCCCAAACTGAAGCCCCGGGGGTGGGGAGAGGATGCCCTCGCCCCAGGGTCTGTCATCCATCCCCAGGGACTAACACCAGGGGCAGCTTTTTCCCAGTCACATCTTTTGGCATCTGTGGGATTGGGACGGACGTAGTACAGGGTGATGGGCAATTCTCAAAACATAGACAGTAGAGACACCTGTTTGAGTGCGCATTTTAGTCTGTTCCCTGAGGCGCGCGCGCGTGAGTTCTTGCGTGTGCATGTTGAGCGATGAGGAGCTTTTCTGATGCCGCAAACAGAAATGATTGACTTGACCTCCCAGGAGCCCAGACAATGCGATTGGTGACTGTATAACGGTATAACCGGGTGGTCTAAGATGGATGCACTTTTGTACATACTCCTGTGAAAACATTTGAAGATTCAGGGGTTTTTTTTTTTTCTGTGTTTGATTTCAAGTTTGTTTGGGTATGCAAATATGTGAAGACGTATTAAACAGTCAGCCTTTACATGTAGATCACACAGAAATGTGTATTTGCAGTGGCCAAGAAACCTGAGTGGGGCATGTAGGTAATGTGTGGTCCTAAACAGGTGGGAACGCATTAGTCTGATTCGGGAAGAATTTATGTATCCGCTTGAGAATGATACAAAATGAAATTTTGTCATTAAATGTGATTGGAAATAATTTTTAATGCCAACCTGGAAATGAACATGTATTCAGAAAAAAAGGGGGTAGTTGGGAAAGGTTGCAGCAGACAACTCTGAAATGGCCTCACCCCCCACCCAACATACCATACTGTGCTACTGAACCTGCACACACACACACACACACACACACACACACACACAAACAAGCAAGCAAGCAAGCAAGCAAGCAAGCTCTCACACTGAGATTTACAAGGGCTGACATTCCCTGGTCATTGCATCAAAGATTCTAATAGTCAGAGTGATACCCAGGACTTTTCTAATTCACAAGTTCCTCTTGGGGAAAAGAGACCCACCAAAGATCTAGGTGAATTGGGTGAGCACATCAGAGACTTCTGGAAAGGCCAGCTTTGTGGGGCTGAGCTGGGTTCATTTACATATGTTCACCCCAAACATATCTAGGCTGGAAGCATATGCTTAGCCAGGGAGATACCTGCTCCCAGAATACAAGTCTTTTTGAAGACAAACCTGAACCTCAAGTATCTGAAATGGTTTCATTGGGTGAGGGTCATAAATCTGGCTACATTGGCCAGACCCTGTCTCTGTGTCATATGCTGTATGCCAAGTCTTAAAAACAGGTGTACAAAAAGAAGGTTCACATAGATGTGATAACAAAATTCCCAGTCCTAGCCTAGGTAGGAGTAATATGACTGACCCAGAGAATGTAAACTGGTTGGCTCAGCTCAAGAGGACACTGAGGGTAGAATATGACATTTCCTGGGGCAATTAGGTGTCCCTGGGAGGATTCCCACCAACCCAGAAAGCTGTATCCAGGCTGATGTTAAGGTGGGGCTCCTTAGGGGGTTGAAGTAATGCATTTGTCTGAAGGCTTCTACCTCCCTATTCCATCTCCTCTCCACAACTCCTACAGGCTCCTCTTCCCCACCCAGAATCCTGCCTGGTAACAGGGATCCAATCTGTGTGCCCCATCCTCTGGATGAAAGCTATGGAGTGGGAGGGGAAAAGAGGAGTCTGCGTCACTGCTTCTCTTCTGGCTGACTCACTGTGGGGAGGGAGGGGAGCAGGGAGAGCTGCATACATGTATGACTGTACATGTCTGCATATGTGTAGGAGAAGGGAAGGCCCTGGCAAGTTGACATCTGGCATGTTCTTTGGTCTTTGTTCTCTGAGAAGCAACATGACATTTACTGATGACTTCTCTGTTTTAGCAAAAATTGTGCAAATGAAGCTGTGGTTCACAAGATTTTGGACAGGGTGTTATCGAGATATGATGCCCGTCTGAGACCAAATTTTGGAGGTAAGACACATTCAGACACTGGAAACCTTTGTGTTAGGTGAAACAGAGCTGAGATACAATAAGCCAGCCCCACTTAGTAAGCTGATCAGTAGCACTCTTCTGGCTCAACACTTAATATCTCTCCCTTGTGGAGACCTACTGGGAAAACTCCAGGCCTTTTGCTCTACCCCTGGAATTTTCCCCACTTCTCTACCTTCTTATGCAAGAGGACTTCTGCCCCCCACCACCACACACACACATTCCATTACAATGGCACAGAGCAAGCTTGAAGCGCACTTCCTGCTGTGGCTGAAAAAGGCTAACCCCAGAAATGGGTTTGCCAGACAAAACACAGGCCTTGCTTCTCAGACTAGAGTTTTCTGCCCCATGTATGGGTAAGGCACAAATTCTTCTACTTGAGCACACATTCTGCGCACCCTAGACACTCTCCCCATTCAGCTAGTTCAAAACTAAGGGCATGGTCTTCTCTGTCTTGTCTACTTCACCCACCCACCTAGTCTTCGGCACTACTGCCTCTGCTCCCCTTTCCCCAAACCTTTAGCTCCCACCAAGTTAATTTTATTTAGCACGCTGCAGGCAGTGTGATTTTTTATAAATCTAGCCTGATCACCTCAGGAACGTTTTTAATTTTTTTTATTTACTGATTTTAAAGAGAAGAGAAGAGAAGACGGGGGGGGGGAGAGAGAGAGAGAGAGAGAGAGAGAGAGAGAGAGAGAGAGAGAGAAACATTGATTTGCTGTTCCACTTATCTATGCATTCATTGATTGTTTCTTCTATGTGACCTGACCAGGGATCGAACCCACAACCTGGCATATCTGGATGACACTCTAACTGAACTACCTGGCCAGGGCTCACCACAGGAACTTTTGATGCCTTTATTTAACTGCCAAATAAAATCCAAATCCCTTAGCCTAGCACTCAAATCTCAAGTGCAGAGATAAGAAATGACAAGGAAAGTGAACCTCCAGGAAGCCAATATATCAGTTTCTCCCTATATCTCTACCTAACCTTCCACCTTGGAAAGGGCAACTGACCTAGATCACAGGGCCTTTAAGCTACAAGCAACCCACAGAACAGGAGTAGCATCCTCTGGCCCAGGGAACACCCAGGAAACCTACACCAAGGACAAACAAAAGAAAGGGTGCATTAAATAGCGGTTAGTCACATTTCTTCTCAAAGGAACAGAGAAGGAACTAAAACACATAGTGGCTAAGTCAGAGAGAGCACTCTACTTCTTACAGGTGGTGGAAGTAGACCCCTCACACTGCAGTGGGTTAATAAATGCTAGTGGGTCACATTTATACATATGAATAGAGGTCTTTTGAATACACAATGCCTCCACCATAAAGGGCACACAACTGTGGGGACTTTCCCTTGTAGTAGACAGGGGGGGGCCGCGGTGCTTGGGGTGCACCTGTAATTTGCCTAGGGGGGCACCTTGAAAACCAGCATGGTAACACTGGACTAAGCTTAGAGTGGGGAGACTTCACTAGTGTCCCCTTTGCTGTGTGCTCCTTCCATGAGGACAGAAGGTGCAGCCCCAGGATCCAAGGTGAGTGTGCACTGGGACTGGGAAGCAGGAGTGGAGAGAGCAGAAGGCAAGCTCTTTCAATATGGGAATTCAGGTGTTAGGGCACAGTCAGCATCCCATTGCATGACACTGGTTTTCAATCAGTCGCACCAAATACTGGTGGGTGTCAAGGGAGTAATTACCACATTTTCTCTTTCCTTGTTCTCTTGTTTCTCAGCAAAGGATGGTCAACAGTCATTTCAGTATACCAAACTATTTCAAGATGCCATCTCTGAAAGCACTCAGGGCCAGGGGGAGGGAGCAGGGGCGAGGACCAACCTCTGCAGATTGTCAGGTGTGGCTTGTTCACAATATCTCCAAGGCCCCTGACAACCATATTTTGAGCTAATTAGGATTTGTTTATATCTGATGCCTAGCCTTTTGGGTTACACTAAGCTTATAAGCATGTAGACTGTGCCATATGAGAAAAGATGGATCCCTGATTTGGCGAAACAGTAGATGAAGGTGAGAGGACCAGGACAACACAGGACCTTCTAGCATTTACTCAAAAGGAGACACTATAGGCTCTAAGTCTAGGGCTGTCATATTATGAGGGGAAGCAATCAATGGGATAGCTGGGTCAGGGGATTCAGGGTTGGGGGAACCCAGAACAACTTATAAAACCTTCCACTAGACAGTCAGATCCCCTTCTGTGTCTGAGGTGAAATTGGGTTTCAAGGCCACACACACACCCTGCATGCAGAGGCCACACCTAACTGTGGTCAGCTTCAATAGGGAGCCATATTATGCCTTTGGGAAGAGGAGAAGGAGGAGTCAGGGAAAGTTAACAAAGTTGCTTCTTTCTGGGCAAGAGAAGTGGACTCCACAGTGTTGCCAAAGGTAGGTCCCTGAGGACTTCATCTAGCCCAGCACCTGGCATTTCATAGGTGTGGAGTGAAGGCACAAATGGGACATCATCATCATTCCTTTATTTATTTGTCTTCCTCTGGCATTCTGATGGATTCTGGGGATAAAGAGGAGTTAGGGCAGTACAATTTCCCAGGGGAGGGAAGTGGTTACCTTCTCCCACTTTTCCTGACTTCCTGAGCCCATCAGGAGGGACAGCAATGGGGTACGGGGCTGAAGCCATCAACCCAGAGAGAGAGAGCGTTATAGACACTATCTGGAAGCTTCTTGCTCCCTTATGTTATGTTTTCAGAGATGTGGGATACTTTAGCTAAGTTCTCATCTTGAACCCCTGCTAGCACATAAGGTATCCTCTCTATGTTGATAAACTTAAAAAAAGGTCCCTGTTCCCCTTCTTCCAGACTACACTGAGCCAGGACACATGGCTTAGTGACTGCATTTCAGCTCCCACTTGCCCCTTTAACTGGGAACCCTTGGACAAGGCTATGCTCTTTAAGAGTTAGGGTTGCCTGAGTGGTACTAATGGTCTAGGATGAGAAGTCTGACAGTACAATGAGGTGGTGAGGGGATGGCTGCCTGGACTCTCTGGGGCTTGATACCTGCCTAACAAAGCTTTCATCCTCTGAAGGCATGAAGGAAACCTGAAAACTATAATAAATAACTTTGTTTCTAGAAACCTCTGCCACTACAGAGCATTTTGCTAGGGATTATTCACAATAATCCTGAATACTGGAGTCTGGGCTATGCCCTCACATAGAGGCCCATTGACTTCTCAGCTGCCATTCATACACTCATTCCAAATAGCACTTTGCTTTTTGAAGCAGTGGGATAGAAATTACACATTTCCCACTTAGGTGCTTGGCTTCTGGGACAGTCAGCCTGTGGTGAAGCCAGCTGGCTGAATTGCAAGTGTCATGCATGTTTCCATAGCACTAGTGTGATGTAATGCACAAAGAATAATGGTTTAGCTGTGGAGCTGGGTGAAGGCAGCTTTAAGCAAATGAGGAAACAATAAAAATCTTTTTTTCCACAGCACCTTATAGTTTAGTACATATTTTTACATCCCTGTTCACATTTGAGTGGGCAGCACTCACACCTAGGCCTGAAAAAGAAAGCCAGAAGTCAGAAACACACACACATTCAATCACACACATTAATACACACAAACACCCTTCAACACACTCACATATTTACTCACACATATGTACACACTGACATTCACTCATGTGCACATGCTCGCAATATATGCTCACACATTTACACACACACACATGCTCACATCCACAATCACACTCACAAATTTACACGCATGCTTAGACATTCACATTTAGGAACTTGCACATGCAAATGCACACACTCCCACATTAACATGCTTGCACACAAATAGGCTCATGCATTCACTCATATACAAACACTCATTCATACACACAAACATGTCCACATATTTACCAGTTTGCACACACATTAACATGTTCATATTTCACTCATACCTGCACAGTACCATACTAACACACATGAATATGTTCATAGAATCATTTGCATATTGGCATGGTCACATTTACTCACACACAAACACACATACACTCACACAGACATGCTCACATTCATTCAAGTACATAAACATGCTTACATACACTCACATATATGTGAGGAGTATGAGTGCATAATTGTGATCACTTATTACACTGATTTCTTGCATATGAACAAGGACATGCAAAAACACATTCACATATTCAATAATGAACATGCTGACTCACACAAACACATACAATCACATACTCATAAGTTCACTTACATTCCCAAACATTCACTCACATAAACACCAATCAACTCACATATGCAAAGATCTTCACACAAGCACACACACATTCCTTCAAACATACACATAACATGCTCACACACAGACACACATGAGCATATTCATGCATATGAACACACAGACACATTGACTCAACACAAACATACTCACATACACTCATGTAAACACAACTTTACACTCACAGACATAACCATGTATTTGCTCACACATGGCATGCTGATGAATATACTAACACATAAACAGGCTCACACAGACAACCCACATATTCACTCACACACAGTACACTCTAATGCATGCACATGGTCACACATTCACTCACCCAGAAAGGTGCTCATAGACTCACTGGCTCACAAACGAACATGCCCTCACTCACATATCCACATGAATACACTTATACTTATAGAGATGCTCACACATACACTCCCTCAAAAACATTAAAATATTTAATATTTAAATATTATTATTTAAATATTTAATATTTAAATAATACATGCAAACATGCTCCCATCCACTCATATGTACATGGTCACACATTCACTCACATACAAACATGCTAACATGCATGAACATACAAATTTGCTCACAGACAAGGTCGCAAATGTAGAAATGTTCACATATTCATTTGCACATGAACACATTCTTATATTCACTTCCACACACCAACATGCATACATGATTTCGCGTGCTTACATGCTTACTCACATTTAATATATGTAAGCCCGGAAATACATTCATGAATTCACTCATATACATGACATATATACAGACATTCACATGCAGAGATAAACTCCCAAATATACTCATGCTCACACTCTTCTTTGCATGTTAACAAGCTCACATACACTCAAGCATAGTCTCACATTCATTCACACACAAACACATTCATTTGCACATGAACACACTCATAGATTCCCTCTCTACAACATACCTACACACTTGTACATGTGCTCACATTTACTACTGAAAGACACAATCATACTCATGCATTTTTTCACACACAGACATGCTCACATACACTTATATACACACTGACACATTCACCTACACATGAACACATTTTGACTCATACATGTGAACATGCTCACATAAAGTCATGTACACAGCTCACACACTCATTTACACAAAAACACATTGCCTCAAACATGAACACCCAAATGCACTCACACAAATATGCTCACATACACCCAAAATCTTACCTCTTGTTTTGGGGCTCATTGCTCCTGAGTTCCAATCAGGAAAACATTTATAACTAGAATGCTTCATCACCTTATTTTCTGTTTATATTGCCCTAATTTCTTCCTTTCAGTGTGTCAAGGGCCAGGCCCTGCTCTAAGTACTTGGCCTGCATTAACTATAAGATCAGTGCTATAAATGATCCCCATATTACCCATGAGGGAACTAAGGCTCAGAGAAGTTAGGTAACTTATTTAAGGTCACACCACTAGTAAGTGTCAAAAATGGGGTTCAAACCCAGGCAGCCTGGCTCCTGAGTCCACACTCTTACCCTTTACCTACACTGCATGTAATAGCAGTCTTCTTGTATTGTAGGTGCTCCTGTGCCTGTGGGAATATCTATGTATATCTCCAGTATTGACCATATCTCAGAAATGACTATGGTAAGTGTGTCAACTCCATCCATAAGACTGGGGACAAATTACATGGGACAAGGGGTAGGGTCATAAGCCAACTCCAGTTGTTCTGACCTGCAACAGAGCTCACATGGAAAAAACACAGTTGGTTTTGGAAACTGAAACCACCTGTAATAAAAAATGAATAAACCCGGATAGATTTTAGACCTAAAAGGCTTATAAAGTTTCTAAAAGATAATATAGGATGCTGACTATATTATCATCTTTATGGTACATAAGCACCTTTATGGTAGCTAAGAACTTTAAAAGAAACACAGGAAACACAAAACATAAAAATAAACACTGATAAGTTCAAATAAATTAAAATTGTCTTTAGCCAAAGTTTCTGGAACTTTTATAAAACAAACAAAACCAGTATAACAAAGGTGAAATGATAAGTCAGAATGGACTAAGGTATTTGCAACACAAAGGGCTGATATGGGAAATATACATAATTCCTGTGGATAAATAAGAATATTAAAAGACAAATAAAAATGATCAGAACATTTGAACAGAAAATTCACTTTTGTGGAGATAATCAAGTAGCAGACAAACATATGAAAAGATGCCTGAATTTGTTATTAATCAGTGAAATGCAAAATAAAACCACAATGAGACCCTATTACACATCTACCAGATTGACAAAAATCAAAAGTCAGACAACACCAATTGGAAACTCCCATCTGTTCTTGGAGGGGGGTGTAATGTGGAACTTTCACTTCATAGTTCTTATTATGATTTTGGTATGAATAGTGTGTTCACACAATAATGTACATAGTATATTCACATAAGGAAATATTATCTAATATGCAGGCAATGCAAGTGAACAAATTTTATTTACATATATCAATCTGAATGAATATCACAAATACAATGTTGAATGAAAGAAAATTATGAATATTCATAGGATGATTCCATTGGGGAAAAAATCTTAAAACAAGTCCAACTAAGCAATATGTTTCCTAGAAATACATGCATAGACAATAAACTCTTAACAAAAAGCAAGGGAATTGTCATCTAAATATAAGATTTAAATGGTTACTGCTGGGAGGTGTGGGAAATATGTTCTGGAAGAGAAGCATTGAAGCTTGAAAGTTCTTGGTAATGTTCTACTACTTAACCTGAATTTTAATTACCAGAAGTTCATTTTATTATTCCATTGCTGGGATTATACCCTAAGAACCCTGAAACACCAATTCAAAAGAACCTATGCAACCCAATGTTCATAGCAGTGTTATTCACATTAGCCAAGTGCCGGAAGCAGCCTAGGTGCCCATCAGTAAATGAATGGATCAAAAAATGGTGTTACATTTACACCGTGGGATACTACGCAGAAGAAATAAAGAAGGAGCTCCTACCCTTTGTGAAAGCGTGGATGTAACTGGAGAGCATTATGCTAAGTGCAATAAGCCAGTCAGTGAAAGACAAATACCATATGATTTCACCTTTAAGTGGAACCTAATCAACAAAATAAGTGAGCAAAATATAATCAGAGATATGGAAGGAAATAATGAACAAACTGACAGTGACCAGAGGGGAGGGGGATAAGAGGGGAAAGAAAGAGAAGGGTCAAGTCAATGAACATGTATAAAGGACCCATGGACAAGGACAACAGGGTTGGGGAGGATTGTATGTGGGAGGTGGGGGTGGGTAGGGTGGGGCAGAGTAATGGGGGGAAATGGGGACAACTGTAATTGAACAACAATTTAAAAATAGCTGACAATTAACATGCTTACATATGTTTCATTAATCATCTGTAGTTATAATGTATTTCTTACACCTGCATACATACACACACTCTCTGAAAACAGAGAGCTGGACAACCTCGATTACAATTGAGATTTACCTTTCTCTCCCTAGGACTATACTATCACAGTATTTTTTCATCAGACCTGGAAAGATCCACGTTTGGCATACTATGAAACTAACCTGAACCTGACTCTAGACTATCGGATGCTTGAGAAGTTGTGGGTCCCTGACTGCTACTTTCTAAATAGCAAAGATGCCTTTGTGCATGAAATGACTGTGGAAAATCGGATGTTTCAGCTTCACCCAGATGGAACGGTTCAGTATGGCCTCCGGTGAGTTCCCCAGGGGCCTAAGGACCCTCCTGGCAGGTTTCCTCCTTCCCACTGAGAAACCCACAAATGCAATCTAAGGGACACACAGAGGATCCCATTGTTTTTCAAACCTGTCTTGCACTGTTCTCTCACTCATCCTACCTAGTTTCCTACACACATCATTGGCTGTTCTTTCCCCACACCTTGGCTTCTGCTGTTGCTTCTGTTTGGAAAGGCCCTTCCTGTGAATCTAAATCTTGGCCATCATTCAATTGCTAACTGAAATGCCTCTTTGTCAAAAATTCCTTCTTGATTCTCTCAACTGGAAGAGCTCTCCTTCTGCCTTAGCACTTAGTACATTCTGTTATGTATCTTTGTGTCTTTTCTTCCCCATAAAATGAGGGAAAGAGACAGATAAATTCTGAAGCCCATGCAATGAGGGAGGGGGACTGATCTCTGCCACTGCTCATATTTGCATCATGTAGGGGCCCAGGGGTGTACAGTATGGGTCTGTTTTCTATAGCCCTGTACGCACAGAATATATGCATGCTGGAACTCCTCACTGACCTATTTATAGCATAGCAGATGCCTACCATGGCTCTCCTCACAGCATCATCTCTTACAAACCATCTCTTAAGAAAAGCATAACAGAGAAATTTAGCTCAGAAAATTTCTCCAAGAGGTAACTGCTAGGGTTCAGCTCTATCTCTGGGTCTCTCTTTCTCTATGATGCTTCTGCTCTGTCTCTTGTTTCCCTCTTCCTTCTCCATCCACTTTCCCATGGACCAAGGCACTGGAGCCAGAGAACAACAAAGCTTGCAGGGAACAGGACAGTGGTCACACTTGTTTCACCTAAAGGGGACCTCACCTGACTACTGCTGCATGGAGGATTCACAGAAGGGACACACACACACACACACACACACACACACACACACACACCATACCCACTGTGCAAAATGGAAATCACTTCAAGGGTTGAAAGTCACTAGGCTGGGGTTAACAGCTGGGGAGGGCAGGATGAGGGGTGGGGCAGAGCTGCCCAGCTGGGGCTGCAGAGAGCTTTTAAAATACCCTTTTTGCACCAGTAACTCCTCCCATTTCACTGGCTTCTCCAAGACTCCTCCTCAGATTCCTCTCACAAACCCAACACATGGCAACTTGCAGCCCCTGTCCGACACTTCATGGCCCATCTCAGATATGCTAATCCCTCCTATCCAATTATACTCATTGGCATTGTGCTACTCCACAGTACTCTCATAGGCAGATACACAGAGATGAGAGCACTGTGGGGTGGGAGCAGCTTCCCTGGCCAAAAGATGGGCCTGGGGCACTGTTCACATCCATACCTGAGGACTGCACATGACCACTGCATAGCAGATGAGGAGCTGCTCTTGACAGCCTTACTGCTTCTTCAGCAAGAAAGTCATCTTTCTTTCTCTGCATTCAGTTTCCTCAAGGGCCCTTTTCTTTCTGACACCCTGAGGTGTCCTGACATGCCACACATGTGTTCTTTGTTCAAGTCCTGCCAGATCTCTTGGTTTCTTTGTCACATGAAATTTCCCTTTCTCCTCCCTACACAACTGCAACTCAGATTTCCTCTAGGAAGGAAAAAAAGAAGAGATGGAGAGAGGGAAAGAGGGCCCAGCTCTAATGCAGTCAGTATAGGAAGGTGTTGGGATGGGTAACTCCTTGGGGTAACTCTTCCTTTTCACTCCTGCAGTGTTCTCAGGAATGGTTGCTTGACTGGGCTGGACACACTTTTTCCTTCCTTTTGTTTTTTCTTTGCAGACTCACTACCACAGCAGCTTGTTCTATGAATCTGCAGAATTTCCCTCTGGACAAGCAGACCTGCAAGCTGGAGGTGGAGAGCTGTACGTCTATCTCCTGTGGCCCCTTCTTCCCTACCTGGGGTTGTGACCATCAGGAATCTAAAGACAGACTTGATAGTGAGAGGGATGGCGTATCTCCCCTACTCCCTCCCTCTCCCTTTCTCTTCTACTAGATAGATAGATGATGATACATGATAGATAGATAGATAGATAGATAGATAGATAGATAGATAGATAGATATGGCATCTGGGAGAAGGTGGCCTCTAAGGTGTAAATAGTCCCATGGGGAAATTGTACCCTGCTATTGGGAAATTGTGCACCAGCTAGTGGGTAGGAGCGCATATCTTTGCTGTGCTTTCCTTCCTGGCTAAAAATCTCCAAACTGAGAGTTTTCTTTCCAAGTGCCTCCCTTGTTCATGCTCAGAGTCAGCAAAACACAAAGGAAGCCCTAAAAGTGCAGGTTCTGACCATCCTTTGGATTCCACAGACTGCTCTGATGTGGAATCTGCTTATGCCTGTTTTCTGAGGTTGACTGACTCTGTTTCTGTCCACCTCCCAGATGGCTACACAGTTGAAGACATCATGTTATACTGGGAAGGCGATGATAATGCCATCCAGGGGACTGAGAAGCTACACATCCCTCAGTTCACCCTCCTGGGAAAGACAGTAACTAGCAAACAGGAACGCTTCTACACAGGTGGGTTTGACCCCTTTCTTGTCTCCTGTCTCTTGTCTTTTTATTGTACCCTAGTAAACTCCTTGAGACCTCTGCCTCAGACCTCTGCACTCTGCACTGCCTCCTTTATTATTTCCTTCTGCTTCTGGAAGCTTCCAAAATCCCTTCATAAAGTCCCAGTTGCTTACCCTCTGTAAATAAGGAAATGGGTGTGGAAGCACTTGGTCAGATTTAACACTCTGCAGGTGTAAAGGATTCATGCTCTTGTTGATAAAAAAACAGGCCTCCTTTCATGGCCAGCCCCTCACCCTCCATCTCTTTGTAGCTTTGAAACACGTCATGTCTCTCCCATTTCAAAACTTCAGTTGATGTGGTGGGAGGAAGGAAGGAAGGAAGGAAGGAAGGAAGGAAGGAAGGAAGGAAGGAAGGAAGGAAGGAAGGAAGGAAGGAAGGAAGGAAGGAAGGGAGGGAGGGAGGGAGGGAGGAAGGAAAAGCAGGCTTGCTCTGCCATAGCGGTCTGACACATGCCATTGCTAGTGGCCTAAAGGCAGCAAATGTGGTCAGTTTAGCAGACTGCTCAGGCTGGAGTATTAGAGGCTGAACTGTCCATTGGTTTCTCTTCCTCCATTCTCTACATTACCCTGAAAATCCTCTTAACCTTGCCACCCTGATATCAGTATGTCTCCCTGCCAGGTTCCTATGTACGCCTGATACTGCGGTTTCTGGTCCAGAGGGGAATTCTCAGCTACCTTGTGCAAATCTATTGGCCCACTGTCCTCATCACTACTGGCTCTTGGATAACATTTTGGATGAACTATAAATTCTCTGTAACCAGGGTGACAGTGGGTAGGTACTATTCTCCCCGGCTCCCAACCCCAGAGAGGCACTTGGATCATCTCACTCAGAAAAAAGTTGAGAGTAAGAGATGAGTACTAGTAGTGTGTGTCTGCACAGGAAAGGAAACAAGATGGGTCCCACCCAACAGGCATTTGTACAGGTACTTAGTCAATCCTCAGCAGGGAGACCAACACTGGAGACAGGTGTGAAAAAAATCAGGGCTTGGATCTTCATATGTTGGGCCCAAAGTACCAGAAATCATTATTTTCTGGATACATAAATGAGTGGGCAAGTCATAAATACAGATCAGAAATGCAATACAACGAACAGTGATTAAGCAACATATCAAAATGCCTTACTAGGCAGCAGACAACTTCCAGAAGAGCTGCATTCAATGAATATCTCATGGAATGCTTACACAGATGATATTGGAGTCCAGGAGGAAGTGACCCAGGTCTTAGCTAAAACTGCACCAGGAAAGTGTTGCACAAACTGGGTTTTCAAGACTTGTATGAGGCAGAGACACAGACTTGGCATTCCCTAAAAGAGGAAATAGCTCAACTAAAGGGACAGGGGCCCTAAAAGGGAGCTAAATTATAGAGTACTTGGGGCAGAAGCTGGGGAAGTGGAGAGACTAGCAGAAAAAAAGCCTAGGATGACTTGGGAAGACTTTAAAAATACAGTTTAAGCAGTTGGGATTTCATGGCTAAGCAATGGGGAGGATCAAAGTTTTCTGAGCAGTACCATGGAGGGGCCTCAGAAATCAGCTCCTAAGTTTATCTAGCCCCACTCTGAAAAATAGTGTCTCAGATCCCTGTTTAGTTTCTCCCTCACCATCTTTGAAGCAGACTCCTCAGCCTCCTTCCTTAGGAGCGTATGCTACACTAAAACTTTATATTCCTGTAATATTTTAGGATTCACAAAACCTTCTAGGGATGTGACCTCAGTTAGTATTGAGGGAATAAAGAAATGCCTATGGACTAGAAGGCAAAAGGGGAAAGCGCAATTACAGGGCAAAATGGGTCTGGGGAGGTAAATCACTGTGAAACCATAGCTGGAGATTTTTAACTTGATCCTAAGAGCAATGGGAAGTCACTGAACCATCAAAGCACAGGCTGGGTGTAAAGATGGGGCAGCAAGAACAAAAGGCAAAGGCCCTCAGGCCTAGAAAACTGAAGAACTTTTTTGCTGAGAGACCTCCTCACCCCAGATTGGCCTTTGCTCCCTTTCTGTATGATGCGGGCCCAATGGCTTGCCAAGAACTTCACTCACTTGTGCCATGTTGTTTATAGGTCTGACCTCAATGCTCATCCTGAACGCCATCAATTCACATCTGCGGGATAAACTCCCCCAATTTTCTTGTATCAAGGCCATCGATATCTATATGGTTGCATGCTTCTTCTTCGTGTTCCTGTCCTTGCTGGAATATGTCTTCATCAACTATCTTTTCTACAGCCGAGGAGGAACTCGGCGCCATCATAGGCAACATAGGAGAGCCCGAAGAATTATGAACCGCTATCACTACCAGGTATTGAGCCTGCAGGTTTGATATTTTGACTAATAATCAGCTTTCCCTGAATACTTCTTTATCCTAAGCCTAGCACTTGACCCTTTCACATTTTTAGTAATTCCTTTAATACACACATACACATACCAGATAACAAACACGTAGAAAAATTTATCATCCTCTGTAAGTTGAGTCATTGTCCAAAGTCACAAGGCTAGTAAGTGGCAGGGCTAGATTTACCCAGACCTTTGGCCTTCAAATCTGGTCTGCTTAGCATGCTTCCAAAGACAAGCAATGAAGCCAGAGGGAAAGGGAGCACAGGTAGGCTGAAAGAAAGAAACAGATACCATAGTGGCTGGCCTACCCCTTGATCTTCTGACTCCCAAATCCATGCTGAGGCTTTTGCTGCTGGTGTTAACTTAATGTCAAGCACCACCCCTTCCTGCACCGGGAACCCAATCTCACCTGCCTGAGGAAGCCTTGTCTTTGTCTACCCCACAACACTCCAGAGCAGCTACCCCAGGGTAACACAGGTTTGGCAGCCACCAGGGACTTCTCTTAAATGCTAACAGCCTCTTGGTCCTATTCCTCAGCCCCATGTGCACCAGAGACCCCAGGAAGAGGAGATTCTGTCAGTGGAAGAGATCAACAATCATATTACAAGTGCTGATGAAGAAGGACCCGTCCCTCCTCCCTCCCCAAAAGTGCTTATACATGTAGGATTTGAGTCTGCTGACTTCTTGAGTCTATCTACTGTCTCCCCAAAGGGTGATCAGGTTAACATCAAAGATGAAGGTGGCTCTCTTCCCTCTAGATCACTGCAGGCTTACCAGGCAAGCCCAGAAAGCCTCAACTCTTTGACCTTTATTCCAGAGCAGGCCCCACTGGCCACCTCAGAAAGCCTCAGCTCACTGTCTTCTCTCTCAGGCCAGTCCTGGCTGGCCATCAGAGAAAGCCCAAATGATCTCTCCTCCACCTCAGAGCAGGCCCTGCATGTCCACAACCAGAGGTGTGTGCAAGAAGCATGCTGCAACCCTGGTAAGATACCTAGAAGATCTGAGGAGTTCCTTAGCGTTCCTGATGATGTCAAAATTGAATATGGCTACCCTGACCTTAGGATGCAATTCCAGCATGATGATGACAGTACCTGGAGCCGTGATGGTGACAATTTCATGGGCTTCGATCAAGACGAGGACAGTAATTCAGAATCTGGTGATAGTTGCCCCCCAAGCCCTGGGTATTCCTTCAGTGAAAGGTTTTTGTACGATCTCTTTGACCCTGACTATGTCTCTAAGGTTGATAAGTGGTCCCGGATCATCTTCCCTATTGCCTTTGTGGTGTTCAATGTTGTTTACTGGCCATACAATGCCATTTAGTCCCATAGTACCCCAGAGAAGCAGGGACACTGTGCTGCACTCCTTTCACAGTTTCTTTTGGTTTTATTTTGCCTTCTTTTCTTTGTTTTATTTTTGGTTATTTGGGCAGTCGAATCAGTTCTACCTTTCCCTCTATAAACATGAGGTGGCGAGTAGTTGGAAAGAATGAGTTCTGACTTGAAGGAAAGGGACTGAGGAGGAGTTAAGGGTAAATAACTCAATGCTTCTCCTTTTCTGTTAGAAGACTGTCACCTTTTCAAAGACTTCTAACATCTAATCAGTACAGAGAAGCCCCTGGAAATGTTCAGAGGACAGAGAGGAGCCAGATTGCAGGACAGAAGAAGGAGCTGAGCCTTGCACACAAATGTTTCTGGGGGCTGTTCTGTCCCCCTGAAGTGTTGTTTTTTTCCATTACTTTTTTTCTTCTTTTTCCTGCTAGGGATTATGATTCTTGCTCACCTACTGCTTAGGGTTTTAGGGAAGAAAGTCAAGCTTGATTGGGCTAGGGTGCACAGGAGGTAGGCCGCTCTGGCTTGAAAGTGCAAGGAACTAGCTCTAGGGAAATTGAAGAATTTTGAAAGTGACTTTCCCTACTATTTTTCTGTTGTATTTTGAGAGTGTGTTGTTGTAGCACAGGGTTGGGAGTGGAATGTAGGTGGGTAGTCAAGATGTTAGCAAGATGTCAGGGTAAGTAAGAGCATTTTCCTAGCAGGAGCTTGCAGAGGGCGAGTGATGTCAGTTTGGACATTACCCAAATTGAACTGGCATCTTTGGAGGAATTGAAACTTCTACCGTCTGTATTTCTGCCTCAGAACTCTTGGCAATAGGTAGTTTAGTACATGCGTATAAGTCAGATGCTGAGTTGATCACTAGTCAGAGCAAGCACTTGGTGAAACAAGACTAGGGTTAGAAAAGTTCTGACCTGCTACTTCACCATCTGATCTAGAATAGCAAATGAACAACTGTTGTGAATCTCTATACTAATCCTTTCTATTTGTCCAGTGCATAGTGTCAATGAACTCACTGATCCATCACATCGTCAAACCCTCACAGAGGCCCTGTGAGCCAGGGAAGGCAAAGCACATTGTCCTCAGTGTTCCAAGGGAAAAAAATAGAGCTTGAGGACATGCAGCCAGTGAGTGGTAGAGCCACCCCACTTACTCTTCCTTCTTCTTGTTCTCTTAACTCTTCCAACTGAGGCACTCCCTTTTTCTCCCTCCCCTTTAAAAATGGGGTGCATCATAAGGTTCTGCCATGCACCAGACCTAATTCTATAACACCTGGAGCATGTCTGCAGGAAGAGGCTGGTGATCAGTGTGAACCAAACATATGGAATATGGTCACTGCCCATGCAACAGGGCTCCTAAGGGAACTAGAAATTAGCTTGTGCTCCAACTTGCCAAGCAACTCCACCTCATTGATGGAGGCCATGGGGGAACAAGATTTGCCAAGCACTCAGCCTATAGGTCTCCTTCCTCCCTAGGCAGCCTGTCCTAAAATCCCTCAGCCACCTCCCCTTTAAACTAACTGTGTTTCTGTGTATACCAGGGTGTGTGTGTGTGTGTGTGTGTGCATCAAGGTGGTTCCGTGTGCACATACAACTATTTAAGAAGCTGTATAGCTATATGTATAGCAGTGTAAATCTCTATTGGTGTGTATAAGAGTGTATATATAACAATGTGCAGATACATATATGCTTGTGCACACTCCTATGAAAGAGTGTGTAAACTTGTGAGTTATGTATGTGTGTGCTTGCGCATATACACATGGGTGTAATCTGTGTGTCCAAGTGCATGTGTGCATACCTATGTTTATTTATCTGATTTGAATGGGTATGAAAGGAAATACACCTGAAAGCATATGTATTTCTTATTGGTGGCTCTTCTAGAACCACCAGAATTCCCTTGGCCTGTTCCCACATAAGGAGGGGGAGCTCTTTGGCCAGGCTGATTAACTGTTTTATTTCAATTCCTGTTTCAAGGAGCAGCATCTCCCGGTCCCTATACACTCCTGTCTTTCTCCCTCCACCCATCTGTGCTATCTCCTGGATAGAAGACACAGAAGGAGTGAATGTAGTCCTAGAGTCCTAGGAAGTGATAATTTAGTGCCTTGAGGTAGGAGTGCTCAATGGTGGGATGAGCTGGGAGTGAAGAACATTTTGCATTGTCCTGGAAGGACATGTTTGGGATGCCTTGAAGATGCATTGAGAACAGAAGTATTATATAGAGAGCTAAAGAACTGGAAAGATGGTTATATTACTGCCTTTATAACTCATCCCTTTATTCCAATCACCTTGTAAGCCTGACCTTGGAGGCAGCCCCAAGCAGGTGGGTGATGTGAGGAAATGGCCCAGGGAATTGGCTGCTAGAAACCGGATGCAGAGAACCAAAGGTGCCTGGGAGATGGCTGCAGGCATGGACCGTGGTGGTGGGCCCATTTAGGGCAGGGGTGCTTTAGTAGTCACCCTGGGATGGTTGTTGGCTGAACTTCAGCCTTGGATTTGGAACTTCCTCTTTCCATCTCCTCCAAGGAAAGAGATAGTCAAAGGGGTGAGAAGTCTGACCAAGGAGAGAAATACAAAGAGTGCCAAGGATTGACTGCCTAGTTCAGCCCAGCTTGTCATCTCTTCTTTTCTATACAGGCATCATATAAATATAGCCTCCTACATGTTCACACCCACAGAGACCTACACAGTCACACATACATGTATACACAGATTGGGCACTCACCTTCATCAGTATATACATAACACACAGACATGCACAAACAGCCACATGTATGTTCACAAACACAATCACATGCATTTACACTTGTATGCACACACACACACCCCAACAAACCTTGTAAGACAGATAAGAACAGGAAAGTTGCCACTGGAATGTCTAAGATTGCTTCTTTTTGGACACCCCTCACAGAGAAATCCAGGTTGGAGGGAAAGCAATGGCCCTAGATATGAAGCTCCTACCATGACTACCCAAAAGCTTTAACATTGATTGATTGGTTTGGGTTTGGGTTTCCAGGATCCTGGAAGGCCTTTGAGCCCTGTAGGAACTAAGCAGCTCATTTAGGGTGAGGTCATACTGGTGAAAGAGACTGGAGCAGTGGGGGACAAAAAAGGGGTTTTAAGATATGACTGGCAGCAATGCGCAGGAAGACCTCAAACTCTGAAGAAGGGTACAGAGGCCAGTTGTAAATATCTTATAGTTCCATGTAGCTAGATATATTAGTATACCTTAAAAAGAATATCTTGCCCTAATGTGCTGCAATGTGTTGAACTCTACTGCAACTCATACTGTGTGAGGTTAAGTGTCAAGGTGAGGTGGAGGTCTGGCAATGACACCTTTTCAGAAAGTTGAACCTTCTGAGTTTACCATGGAGTTGGCCATTTTAGCCTGAAAATTGCCAGATCTTCTTGTCATGTTCTATGTATGTTTGTCTTCAGCATTGTCATTGAGCTCCCTCCTCAGCTGTCCCCAGTGGTACAGGCACACCCTCCTCTAACTGGCTGCCTATATCCCCTCCCACTCCACACCTCACACCAAGTAACTCTGGAAGTACAGAGCATCTAGCAAGGCACTCCTGGGGTTCAGCCCATAGAACCTTTGTCAGCCCCAGCCAATCTGAGAGTGCTTTTGGTGATATTTGGAGTTGTGGAAGAGGGAAGAATGTTGCTGAGTGTGGGATTGAGCAACCCTCACTTTAATCCTCTACCCACTTTTCCTTTCTTTTCCTCACATGGACTATCATTAACTTTCTCCCTAGAATGCCCTCTCTGTCACTACTATGGGAAAGATACTGTCTATTTCTCCAAAGTGTCATTTTGTTGTGGGGACATGTGATATGTTTCCTACCAAATTCTCACCTATTCCATCTGCCATTGTGGGGTGCCTTTGCAGAGATAACAGATGATCTGTTGGGTCATACCAGAGCTTGTCAAATGTATTCTTACAATCCATATCATCTTGTTAATAGCAAGGCTGCAAACTCTTTGCATATTTAGAGCTGTTTTGCTGAGACTGTGGCCATTCTTTATTCTGTACATAAAAGAGTTAACCCTCTGAACTATTAACTAATGAATGCATTTGCTAAGTTATCCACCTGCATGGTACCCTACTATGGTGCTGCGCATCAAATGAAATTGTGATTTGTCCTACAAAGTGCAGTGTGTTTGTGTTTGTTGTGTAGTGTCCTGTGATCAATATGAAATCTTTATTATCAGTGTTGGGTTTTCAGGGTTGGGAGGGGGAGGATGTTATAGTGTCTCTTTCATATATTTCAATTATGAAATAGCTCCAGTTGGTCAGGTTTGCCTTTGCTGATTCAACATGTGTGAGACTTTGCACCCAGCATCTTGCCAGATTGTGTCCCTGGGGTCAATAGTCATCAGCAGAATTGAAGGTGACCAGGTGTCACTGACCATAGTGCCAAAGAAATCTTCAAAAGGCAGCCAAGGCAGTGTCATTTTGGAGGCAGATGGAATAAAGTAAAACTACACACAGACGCATGTACGTCTCTAAGACAGGTGCTGGACCCAAGCAGCGAACACCAAGAAAGGAGGAGGAACAAGACCCCAATGCCCTGTATGGCCTGACCCACAAAAGGGTACAGAGCAGCAAAGGCCCCACAAAATAACCAATGCCCTTTGTTCATATTAAATGTAAATTCTTGCATGAAAAAGACTTGACCAGATCTGACTTCAAAGAAGGATAACATGAAGAAACATAAAATTATGCTTCTGAAATAAAGTTTTGTAAATAGCCAAAAGGAAAAATAAATATATATAATGGGAAATATGCCTATGGGTCATTGCGTTTCTTCTCTGTTGATTTGGGAGGGAGCTTTGTCTGAGCCCAGGAAACTTCTGGCTTCCATTGTTCACCTTCACCTTCCCCGCCCCTGGCTTTGGGTATTGCCCTCCTCATACCCTGGGACATTTGAATCCATGGTTTTCAAACAGATGGGAAATGATAACATCACATTTGCAATTAGTTTCCATTTTTGCACAAGCCATTTGAAACAAAATATTTTAAAACATAGCAAGCCATTTTGGTTCGAAAATGTGTCCACATTTATTTCCATTGGAGGGGTCGTCATAAAAAAACATTTTAAAAATCTCCTTTGCCCATGTGGGTGTGCAGAATCGAGAGCAAGAAAGCCCTGTGAAGGAGGGATGAGGGCATCATGCTCAGGTTTTTAAAAGTTTTCAGGGTCACATTAAAACACCATGCTGATGGTGCTGAGGTCCTTGCTGCAGACCACATTTGTCAGAGCACCCACCTCCAAGTACCTTTTGCTGGTGACCTTGCAGTTGCAAGGACTCCTGGGGTCCCTTTTGTAACCAAAGCAGGCCATGAGAGAGCTATGCATTCACACCCTGCAGGGGCTGCTTTGCTGGTCTTCCCATTGGATGGGGGAGCTGCTGTTGTCACAGGTACATACAGAAAGAGAAAATGCAGCTGGGGCAAGGGCAGTTGTCACAGTATATTTGGAGCCTGCTATTAGCTGCTGAGTTCTCTGCTGGTTAAGTTCTATCTGACAAGTTAGCAAGTCTGAACATGGCCTGCGACCCCAGGTGGAGCCTGTGCACCTTGAGTGATCCAACTGTCACTCACTACTCACTTAGGGTATTATACAACTACCCTAAGGTATAGGGTGAGAGAAGGAGGATGTGGTATCCCTCCCCCTTCACAGCTTCCCTAACTCTGAGGGTGAAAGAGCTATTGCCACAACCACTCCAGACTTTCAAGAAGGCCTCTCTTCCCAGCCTCCCACGTTGGCCTAGCTTCCTCTAAGCCACAGCAGGGCCTCTCAGGGGCTCCTTGTACTGCCATGGTGCTGCTTACCCAGTCTAGGTCTCTCCCAAATTCTGCTCCTGATCAGAATCTCAAGACAACTAGTAAGGCATACAGAATTAAGGCAAGTCTGTTTTATTTTTTAATAACCTTAATTACATTTTATACTGATATGTTTAAGAGCAAAAGGAGATAAGGACCTACTCATCATGAGACTCAAAGAAGTTTCTGTCTGGTGGTCTGGAAGCAGATCAGAGACTGCACAGCGAACAAGTGCCAGAATTTGAATATGAACTCTTCCAATAGCAAGGCTAAGGCTTACAACAAGATGCATTTCTGAATCCTCAACTCTAGATTTCTAAATTTCAATTATAAATCAGCTTGTTACAAAGTCTCCCTTTAATATCACATTGGCAGAATGGAGGTTAAAAATTTATTGGAGGTAGTGGACCCCAGCCCCTACTTCTGCCTGGAATACCCTGTTTCTCCTGGGCAAGACCCTGTTCATTTGGGTGCCTCTTCCAGTCCTCTCTTTTCCCAATCCCTGAGCAACTAGCCAGCCCATTCTCACTTTAGGCATGGTGCACCACTGCAAGCTCCATCTGGCCCTGGCTGGTGTGGCTTAGTGGACTGAGCGCCAGACTGTGAAGCAAAGGGTCACTGGTTTGATTCCCAGTCAGGGCACATGCCTGGGTTGCAGGCCAGGTCCCCAGTAGGGGGCCTGAAACCCCAGACTTAACCCAAAAACATCTTTATTTCCTTCTCACACTCTGTGTCCAATGCAGATCATCAAGGAAGTTTCTGCTTCTTGTGGCCATTCAGGGACATACTGACACAGGCTTCAATTGATATGTTGTTACAGTCAAGCTTCTCCAATCTTTGTAGCAGGGGGAAGAGAAAGTGGGAAGGGGGTCTCACACCAGTGATTGAACATTGCAGTGTTTGGAAAGGACACATAACTCACATCCACAACATATTAACTAGAACTTATAGCCCAACCCAACTATAAGGAGAGGTGATCTTTGCAGAGAAGTTACTTGCTCCTCTTCCCAGTCAGAGGTACTCATTGGTTCCTTTTGTTGTAGACTTCTCACCTTTAACTTTGACACATGAGTCAGCAACATACATTAAAATACAAAAATGCTGCCATTCATCACTGAGAGTGTCTGCCATTCTTGAAGGAGGGCTTTCTGGTTTGTGGGGGAAATTGTATCTTCCAATTTGTCCTTCCAGCCACTATGAGCCAATCACCACTACTCCCATCTGGAGCAGTTGCGCTACCTGAAGGTCACACCTTCATGGTGTGTGAGTGTGGGTTCAGTGTTCAATAGGAGCTTAAGGCAGGCAATCATTCCCCTCATCCGTTCCTACTAGAAAAAGGAAAGACAGTACTTTACTATTTCAATCGTCTGCACTACCAAAATCCCAGAGGTCGTGGGACCAAGAGCTGAAACCTGACCCCTAGCTGTGTCCAGGTTTGGGAGAAGACCTTTCTTACCTGAGCTTTCCACCTTTAGCACTGAAGATTTCTCACCCAGTTCCAGCTACAAGGATAAGGTAACTGAGTTTGAAACACTAAAACCAAAACTGAGGAAAGAAGCAAGTCCTACTATAGCTGAGTTGGTACTGGACAAACTGGACCTGAAGATGCCCCAATCCTTCAGTGAAATCTCTGCAAAACTACAAGTAAACTTCTTTTGGAATCTCAGGTTTTCTGAATTCTTCTGAGACTCCTGTCAATAGTGGGAACAACTGAAAAGAAGTGTGTGGACCAGAGACAGAGGTGGGCCCATTTCTAAGCTAGCAACTCCCAACAGGTGGATGAGATGGCATGGACTCTTGCCTCTTGCGGGGACCTCTCAGCCAATGAACTTGTGGCCCTATTTATGGGTAACCCAAAATTCATTCATAGAATGAGACTGCAGCCATTCTAAATCAGGAGATTCAAATCCCATTTTTATGGTGCAGCGACTTCATTAAGACACTTCCATGATACATCCTGCCCAGACTGTTGGTAGTTCATGTGCTAGAGGAGGAGGTCTTCCATTGACATCTAGGGAAGCTCCTTGACAACTGTGGAATCACTCTGTGAGTCCTACCCTCTCACCATTTAAGGTATCTCTGACCTCAGGAAGGAAAGAGACCCCTCTGTAACTTCTTGAGTTACATTAAGTAACCCAAGCCCCAGTGGTGGGGATCTACATAAAGGGTTTTCTGCAGGACAGCAGGATCTTCAGGACATCTCCAGAGCAAAACAACCCCTTGTCATGAGTGTCTGGAATCATACTGTCAAGTCATATATCTACAGGTACATCAAGACATACTCTCCAGAGCTCCAGAGGTTATCACAAAGGTGAGTATGGTGGGAGATGAAATGAGCAGATCCATGGCCCAGGTAGCTTTCTCCCAAGCCATGGCTAAATACCAGGTCCTGCTCTTTGAAAACAAAGGCCCATGAAGGCAGCAAGGCCATCAGTGTTGGAGACAAAGGAAGAGAAGGAGCTACCATTTCCTATCCTCCTCAATTCATATCATATTCATTCTTTTTGTTACTGATCCCACCAATGTCCCCAGCTTCTTTCAGTCCTTTCCCCTCCAGTATTATTCATGCTCTACTTGACCCAGATCAGCGATTTTCAACTGCAGAATTTCAGTAAGTAATTTACATGTGCCATGAGATGAAAAAACTTGAAAATCTCTTCTCTGGATGATAGAATATATGAAGGTTCATTTTACTATTCTGTATACTTATATGTATGGTTGATCATTTTTATAATAATTTAAAAAGTAGGTCTTTAATCCCTCTATATTTGATTTTTGTATAGTGACAGGAGGGCTTCAGTTGTATTTTGTTTTCCATATGGATTGCCAGTTGTTTAACTGTCATTCCTTAAAGACTGTCCTTTCCCCACTAGCCTGAAATTGCACCTTTTTCATAAATCAAGGGTCCACATATAAGCATGTCTATTTCAGGGCTCTATTCAGTTCTATCGGTCTATTTGTTAACCCATGCATCCATACCACAAACTTACTTACTGTAGCATTTTGACAATTCTTATCTACTAGCATAACTTCTCTTATCTTCTAATAGCTCAAGAGTGCATTGGCCTAATTGATGTCAATTTAAATTTTAGAAACACTGTGTTATGTTGTATACACAAATGTCCATAAATACACACGTTCACCCACAAAACCTTTTGTACTTTTTATTGGAATTTTAGTCAATCTATAGATTAATTTTAGGAAGAACCAACATTTATAATATTGACTCTTCACATCCACAATCATATCATATTTTATATTTATGTAGAACTTCATTAATTTATCTAAATAACATTTTCACATTTAAGTTATTAAATGTTCTTTGGCTAAAATTATTCTTGATATTTTGGTATATGTTACAGATTACATTTTGTTCACTTTCTTTTTTAAAATTTTATTTATTTTTTTTATTTTTTAGAGAGGGGAAGGGGGAGAGAAAGAGAGGGAGAGAAGCATCAGTGTGTGGTTGCCTCTCACATGCACCCTACTGGGGACCTTGCCAGAAACTCAGGCAGGCGCCATGACTGGGAATCGAATATAGTGATCTTTTGATTCGCAAGCAGGTGCTCAGTCCACTGAGCCACACCAGCCAGGGCATATTTTGTTTACTTTCATTTTCATACTGTTTGTTGTTGTTAAAACAAAGTTTATCTTCTGTATATTAATGTTTAACCCAGCAACCTTTATATACACTGTCATTGATTCAGTAGTTTAACTTTAGCTCTTTTGAATTTTCTTCACACACAATCTAATCATCTATTGTAGCAGCTTTGTTTCTTATATTTTTCTGCTTCCATTACTGCACTGGGTAGTATTTCTATCAAAATATTGAATAGAATTTGTGATAACAGGTGTCCTTTTCTAGTTCTCAATTTCAACTTAAAAGCTTTCAACTTTTCCTGATATAAGTAGAATGTTTGCTGTAGGTTTTTTCACACATATTCTTTATCTAGTTTTGTTAAATTTTCCCTTTTTAAATTTTTTAATAAACTTTTAATTTGAGAATGGTTTTAGATTTACAAAAGTTTTTGCAAAGATAGCACAATAAGTTGCCATATGCTCCACATTCATTTTCCTCTATTAACATGTTATATTATGGTACCCTTGTCATAATTAATGAAGTAATATTGTTACAATGTTATTAACAAAAATCCACACTTTGTTCAGATTTCCTTACCTTTTCTCTAGTGTCCTTTTTTTTTGTTTCAAGATCCCATGAAGGATCTCACATTACATTTAGTCATCATGCCTCCTTAGGATACTCTTGGCTGTGACAGTTTCACAGGCATTCATTATTTTTGATGACTTTGACAGTTTTGAGGAGTACCAGTCAGGTATATTGTAGGATGCTACTCGAAATTTTTCTGATGATTATTAGCATATTCAACAGAGTGATGAATTTAATGAACAGTTTGTAAGGAATAAAAATTTGATTTAACATTAGAAAATTCTTTCAATTGTAATTCCATACATTAACAAATTAGAAGAAATAAAAAATACTTCAGACTTCCAGCCAAGATGGGGGCACAGGTGGACACACTGTGCCTCCTCGCACAACCAAAATTAAGGACAACAAAGATTTAGAAACAAAACAACCAGAACTGATAGAAAATTGAACTCTATGGAAGTCCGACAACCATTCATCCAGACTGGTAAGAAGGGCGGAGTTGTGGCAGGAAAAACTGGAGGTTGGTGGACCCAGGAGCGCAGGCAGTGGCTGGCAGATCCCAGGCATGCAGGCGGTGGCTAGCAGACCCTGGGCATGGGATGGCAACAAGCAGACCAAATGAGGCTGTGCAAGGCAGCTGGCTGACCAGGCAGTCCCACATTCGCGTGCAGATAATCCAGGCAAAATGGGGAGCAAGACAGACCTTGCAGCCCAGGGCCCCGGCGCCAGGAAATAAAACCTAAAAACATTGATTGAAAACAGTTGAGGTGCCAAGAGAGACTCCCAGCCTCACAGGAGAGTTTGTTGGAGAGACCCACAGGATCCTAGAATGTACACAAGCCCACCCACATGGAAATCAGCACCAGAAGGGTCCAATTTGCTTGGGGGAAGCAGTGGAAGGTACTGGAATCCGAGAGAGAGCAGAGCAAGTGCCATTGTTCCCTCTCAGACCCTGCCCCCACATACAGCATGACTGGGCTGTCCCACCCTGGAGAACACCTAAGGCTCCGCCCCTCACTACATAACACCTGCAACCAAACCAAAAAAAAAAATAGCTCAAACGGAGAACAGATCAAAGCCCCAGAGCCAATTCATCTAAGCAACCAAGAGATAGCCAACCTATCAGATGCACAGCTCAAAGCATTGGTGATCAGGATGCTCACAGAATTGGCTGACTTTGGTCACAAATTAGATGAACAAATGAAAGCTACAATAAGTGAAATGAAGGAAAACGCATGGGGAACCAATAGTGATGGGAGGAAAACTGGGACTCAAATCAATGGAGTGGACCAGAAGGAAGAAAGAAACAACCAAACAGAAAAGAATGAAGAAACAAGAATTCAAAAAGATGAGGAGAGGCTTAGGAACCTCCAGGACATCTTTAAATGTTCCAACATCCAAATTATAGGGGTAGCAGAAGGGGAAGGAGAAGAGGAAGAGCAACAAGTGGAAAACTTATTTGAACAAATAATAAAGGAGAACTTCCCCAATCTGGCAAGGGAACTAGACTTCCAGGAAGTCCAGGAAGCTCAGAGAGTCCCAAAGAAGTTGGACCCAAGGAGAACCCACCAAGGCACATCATAATTACATTAGCCAAGATTAAAATGAAGGAGAGAATTCTAGAAGCAGGAAGGGATAAGGGGACAGTCACATACAAAGGAGTTCCCATCAGACTGTTGGCTGATTTCTCAAAAGAGACCTTATAGGCAAGAAGGGGCTGGAAAGAAGTATTCCAAGTCATGAAAGTCAAGGACATACATCCAAGATTGCTCTATCCAGTGAAGCTGTCATTTGGAATGGAAGGGAAGATAAAGCGCTTCTCAGATAAGATCAAGTTAAAGAAGTTCATCATCACCAAGCCCTTATTATATGAAATGTTAAAGGGACTTATCTAAAAAAAGGACATAAAAATGTGCAGTAAAATGACAGCAAACTCACAATTATTAACAACCACACCTAAAACAAAAGTAAACTATGCAAACACCTAGAACAGGAACAGAAACACAGAAATGGAGATCACATGGAAGGTTAGCAACAGGAGAGTGGGAGGAGGAGAGAGGGGGAAAAGGTACAGAGAATAAGTAGCATAGATGGTAGGTAGAAAATAGACAGGGGGAGGGCAAGAATAGTGTGGGAAATGTATAAGCTGAAGAACTTATGACACATGGACATGAACTAAAGGGGGGAATGTGGGTGGGAGAGGGTGTGCAGGGTGGAGGGGAATGATGGGGAGAAATGGGACAACTGTAATAGCATAATCAATAAAGTATATTAAAAATATTTCATTATGTCAATGGATAAAGAAAAAGTCTTTTAAAGAAATCCAAGATGAGTTCACAGTATAAACTAAGATTAGAGTAACTTTCAATTCTTAAAACAATAAACACGCTTAAATGTGAAATGTTAGAAGCAACTCCATTACAATCAGAAACTACACATAGATGTATATTCTCACCCCTACCATTCATAACTGTACTGAAACACAATATCAGAGCTCTGGATGTCACATAAGTAAGATGTGTAAGTATTGAAAATAAAGAGATACTGTTTGGTGACAATCTCATTATCTATTTTGAAAATTCAAAGATATAGGAGGTACATGGGATATTTGAGTGAATGAGACCAGATAGTATATGAAAGATTACTATAAGAAAATAAAGAACTCTGCCACTAATTCAGTAACTAATGAGAACATGTAACAGAAAACATCAAATTCACAACAGCAATGATACCCAAAAATCACCTATAAAAAATCCTACCAAAAATGTATAAGATCTATGTAACTATATATAAAACTATATAACTACTGTACATATAATTATGTATATTATAAAATATATGACATATATAAGCTATATAATATATTATATCTGACATATCTAATATATCATATATATGCATATCACATCATACGAGGCCTGTCCAGAAGGTATCCAGCCATGTACTATGAAAAGCAGAGATATTTACTGAAGAAGATTCAAGATACAAGAAATATTGTATATAGGACAATGACACCTCAGTCTCCTTCAAAGTAGGCACCTTGGGACCTCACACAGTTCTTTCAGTTGCCATCAGCTGCCCTGTCATATTTACCTGAATCTCAATTAATGTTCTGAGATTCCTTCCCTCTAAACGGTGATTTTAGTTTTGAGAAAAGCCAGAAGTCACCGGGCGCCAAATCTGGGCTATAGAGGGGCTGAGTCCCCTGGGTGATTTGATGTTTCACCAAAAAACTGCATGAGATGTGATGCGTGAACAGGTGTATTGTCATGATGAAGCTGCCAATCACCAGTTGCCCATAGGTGCAGCCTTCTGAATCATCCAAATAGTTACCGTGGAGAAATGTTCAAGCTTACTGCCAAATTTGATTCAGATTCATTGCTCTACTTGCTCAGTCATTTTGCATGCAACAGCTGCACATGCTCACTCAATGGCATCTACTGCCCCCACTGACTAGTACAATGAAGCTGTTATTGTTCATGCATGTGTATTTCCATCCACTCTTCTTGGCTCTCAGGCTACATTGATGTCACACAAACCATTCTCATTATATTAACAATGGCTGGACTTTTTCTGGACAGACCTCATATATGTGGTTTACAGGGTCTGGAACAAATAATGCCACTTCTTTATTACAAAATATTTTATTACAAAATCATAAGCATGTAATTCTGTAACATAAAAATATCAGACTGAATCACACCATATATTTTGGGTGAAATGTTCAAATTGCTGTTCATCTCATGTGAGACATTCACACACCCTACCAACCACATTCAGGCAAGTCTTACTTCTGCCAGACCCTGTATAGTTTTATGTATCTGTATAAATATATATAAATATGCAAGTTTACTGATAGGTTCAAGTAAATGAAGTCCCAAATAAATCAATCGTATATCATATTCATTGATGTGGACCAGAATATTGTAAACATGTAGATTCTGCTTTAATGATTTACAGATTTAATGCCTTACCTATAACTGCCAAGATGACAACCAAGCTCACACTGCTAATTTCTGCTCTCCAAATCAAACATGGAAAACTACAGAAGGAAGCAGAGAGGGGTGGAAATCAACAAGAAAATCTTCTTAAAAAACTCATGAGAAAGCCCTTGGGGAGACTAAAGACTGTAGTGAGCTGTCCTGTGGAAAGTGGAGACCTATGTTTGGGATGGAGGCTTGGGGAGCAGTGGCATAAGGATGGGCTCTAGCCTGCATAGATGCAGATGACAGGATGGGTAAGCAAAAATATTTAAACTTCTTTCCTGCTTCATCACACAAATCTGAGGCCCTCAGACCACACATGCACAAAGATGCTGTTAATTTGAGGCATATGATTCTGGAATCTGTGCTATAGCTATCTGAAACTGCCTTAGTGTGTAAGGACTGGTTTGTCAAAAAAATTATTATGTAAATCTAATATAAAAATGAACTAGAAATAGAATAACGAGTGAACCACACATAGTACGGATAGGTATTCTTTCATGAGATTATATATATATATATATATAGAAATTTATATATATATAAAATTCTTTATATATATAGAAATTCTATTCTAAAAATACACTAGGTAGAGATGTAAAATGTATTACCTCTATGAATGAGTATCAAAAATTTAAAACACCAGCACTAAGCAAGGCAAAGGCAGATAATCACAAACTGGCAGGACTTCCTCAAATTCCTGCTGCTATTCAGCAACTTCAACCTTTACAACACAGGGTTTCCAAAGTGTCAGGCTGTTGAAGAAATGTCATGGGAAATGGGACTTTTTTTCTGACTCTCCCCCAAGGTCCTGGGTGTTGCAGCTCCCTGTCTAACATTTGCCTGGTTCATTACTGCAGTGATCTCTTCAAGGGTTGTGAGGAGACTCTTGAGTGAGACCCGAGGGATCTACCTGCCCCATAATAGAAGGCACTACAGAATCCAACTCTGGACACTACTGTCAGCTTTGGAGAATCTGAGGCAAGTACCCCCATCCCCTGCAACCTCCTCAGGGAACTTGGGAGTTCAGGACAAAGTCTGAGAGGAGCAGCCTCTGGCCCACAGGGGGCAGGGCCCTGACTCTGCCTTGAATCAAAGTGAGAACTGGGAGAGAAGACAAAGGAACTCTGGACCCTAAAACAGTCCTGGGAGGCCAGGAGAGCAGAATGACCAGAAACAGTGAATCATAACTTCCATATCTTCCAGCTCTGACATTCTAGGGGCTCCGTGGAAGAGCACATCCTCTCAGATCAGCAGAGGGTATGTCCAGGACATGACTGGAGTCAACATGACGATCCTGAGGAAGATCCAATTTGGAAGTGGGAGGCCAGAAGTCTGCAAAAGCAAAAGCCCAACCACCTCACTGAAGAGAGGAAATAGGTATAGAGGAGGCCTCAAGAGAAGCTGAACCCAGGAGCCTGAGGATAGTGATTTGAGAAGGCAAATGCAGGTGTCACAAGTTGAGCACATATTATGGAATGAGGAGAATTCCTATGGGAAAGAAATGGAAACTAGACTTCCAGTCATGATGGGGGCATATGTAGACATACTTCACTTCCTTGTGCAACCATAGAATTAGAACTAGATCTAAAAACATATAATACCCAGAACAATCAGAAAAGTGAGCTGTATGGAAGTCTGACAACCAAGTATTTAAAGAAGCCACATTCATCCAGATAGGTAAGAAGGATGGAGTCATAGAGACACAGAGAGGCACAGTGTGGTACAGAGAGCCAGCAGCAGAGGCTGGACACACTGTCCCACATTCATGTGTGATAGATAAAAATTAGGAGGGATACCTTGGGAGCCAGTGATCCCAGCCCCAGGCCAGACCACACAGCCCAGGGTTCTTGTGCCAGGAAGATAAATCTCAATAACTTCTTTCTGTAAAATCCAGTTGGGGTAGGGGCAGTAGAAGAAACTGACAGATTTGCAGGAGACTGTTTAAAGGGCCTGCATGGACTTAGAATGTGAGTAAACCCACCTATTATGTGATTCAGCACCAGGGCAACAGCTGGAAGGGCACAAGTGGCATACAGGGAGAAAGTGAGGAGACTGAAAACAGGGTGAGTGCTGGGAGACAGCTTCCTCCCAGGCAAACTACCAGAAGCTAGGCAGCAGCATTGTCTCCTCTCCGAACCCTCTGCCCACACAGAGACATAAAGCAGAGAAGTGGTTTGCCCCACCGTAGCAATTACCTAAGGCTCTGCCCCCACAGAATTTATAGGTACCTTTTCTACAATAGGCCAGCTTTTAAGACAGGGAGTCAAAGCAGCTCTACCTAATACACAGAAACAAACACAGGGAGGCTGCCAAATTGAGGAGATAAAGAAATATGGCCCAAATGAAAGAACAGATCAAAACCTTAGAAAAATAACTAAATAAAACAGACATAACCAATCTATCAGATGCAGGGCTCAAAATACTGGTGATCAGAATGCTCAAAGAACTCACTGAGTACAGCAACAAAATAAAGGAAGAAATGAAGGTTATACTAAGTGAAATAAAGAAAAATCTTCAGGGAACCATCAGTAGAGGGGAGGAAGCTGAGATTCAAAGGAACAATCTGGAACATAAGGAATAAATAAGAATTCAACCAGAACAGCAAGGAGAAAAAGGAATTCAAAAAACAAGGATAGTATAAGGACCCGCTGGGACATCTCCAAGCATACCAACATCTGAATCATAGGGATGCTAGAAGGAGAAGAGGAAGAGCAAGAAATTGAAAACTTATTTGAAAAAATAAGAAAGAAAACTTCCTTCATTTGCTGAAAGAAATAGATACACAAGTCCAGGTAGCACAGAGAATCCCAAATAAGTTGGACCCAAAAAGGACCACACCAAGATATATCATAATAAAAATGCTAAAGGTTAAAGATAAAGAAAGAATCTTTTTTTTAAAGAAGAAAGAATCTTAAAAGCAGCAAGATAAAAAGCAGAGAGTTACCTACAAAAGAGTTCCCGTAAGACTGTCAACTTTCTCAAAAGAAACTTTGCAGGCAAGAAGGGACTGTCAAGAAGTATTCAAAGTCATGAAAGGCAAGGACCTATAACCTAGATGATTCTATCCAGCAAATCTATCATTAAGAATGAAAAGACAGATAAAGTTCTTCCCAGACAGAGTAAAGCTAAAGGAGTTCATCTTCACCAAGCCATTATTACATGAAATGTTAAAGGGACTTATTTAAAAAATAAGAAGATAAAAACTATGGACATTAAAATGGCAACAAATTCACAGGTATCAACAACTGAATCTAAAAAAAAAAGTAAGGAAACAACCAGAACATGAACAGGATCATAGATATGGAGATCATTTGGAGAGTTATCAGTTGGGAGGGGAAAGAGGGAGAATAAGGGAAAATGTGCAGGAATTAAGAAGCATAATTGGTAGGTACCAAATAGACAAGAGGTTGTTAAGAATAATACAGGAAATGGAGAAGCCAAAGAACTTATATGCATGACCCATGGACATGAACTAAGGAGGTGGGAACTAAGCTGGAGGGAAAGTGGGTACTGGGCCGAGGGGAACAAAGGAGGAAAATTGGAACAACTGCAAAAGCATATTCAATAAACACATTTTTTTAAAGAAAAGAAATGGAAACTAAAGCCAATGCCATTGTAATCCAGAGAGGGGTGAGAGCTGGGGGCAAGCAGAGCTCCAGTAGGGACTGCCCAGGACAGTGGAGGGTGCAACTATCCAGTCACACACCAACATCATGGGAAACACTGTGTCTGAAGTGCTTGGAGTAGCACTGAGGTTCAGGAACAAGAGGAGTGCTCCCACCAGTTGGGGAGCCCAGCCCTACTCTAGGGGCAGCTTGACCCACGATGACAAAACAGGATTTAGTTTAGGCCATCTGAGGAGGACCAACCAACCAGCAGGAGCACCTGGAAGAGAACAAAGCAGGAGACTGGTGGTGGGGTGATTAACAGAGGGGTGTGCTACCAACTGAGACTAGGCCCACCACTATCTTCTGGGAGGTACAATCTCCCAGGGGCCCATCTGACCCAGGCAGTCCTGGTGGTAGCCCAGCTGGGACTAACTAGGGTCTTGCCCTTGAGTAATCAATGAGGCAATCAGCAGGCCTCCTGCACCTGTAGGAGTGGGAGTAGAGCTAGGATCATGACTTTTCAACCTGGCAAATGCCTAGCACCATGAAACAATGTGCCTGTCAGCAGAGAAGAGCCCTTTCTGGCCATCTGAACCATATTTTTCTATACTTTCTGAAAGGAGAAAAACTGGGGACTCCTCCACACTTGGCCAGGGCCCACTCTCCAGACCAACTGTGAGCCACGTTTGTGACATCACATGACCAATAAAGAGAACTGTGACTTCAGCAGCTAGTTGCCCCATGACCGAGACTCCAGAATTTGGGGGGCAGTATATATATTGGGCATCCCTGCCATGCCCAAAGGCACTTCTGACCCTAGTGTTCAGTGATACAATCTGTGTGGGAAAGGCTGTTTGCTCTAGAGCAGATCCATGGCTAGTCCGAATATCATGAGATGGACAAAGCCAAGCTGGACCCATCAGAGGATAGAGCACCACCAATAAGGTTCCAAGCTGATATATCCCTGGGTCCAAATGTGGATCCAAGGGAGGCTTTGGAGGGGCACAGAGACCAACCCCAGAGCCAAAATCCAAGCCCCCAAGACAATCTTCAGCCACAAAACCTAAACCAAGTTGCTGCCAACATAGAAGGAAACAACATTCTTCTTGGGCTGTCCTTCCCAACAAAGCTTTGGAAGATAGTGGAGGACAATACCTTCATATCTGTGCCCTGGAATGAAAATGGAGACACCCTGATCACCAGGGAAGATCTTTTCCAGAGGGAGGTTCTTTGTTGCAGGGGCACAGAGAAAATCTTCAAATCAGACAGCCTGAAGAGTTTCATCTGTCTGATGAACCTCTATGGATTCAGCAAAGTATGTGTAATTGACTCTTTGGTTGGCTCTCTAGGAAACAGATTGATGGTAAAGTAGGAAGTCCTCCTGTTTCCCATGTTCTCTGTTACTTGAACATCTTTCTATTAGACCAATATTGAAAGGATTTTATTTCAGGGGATAACTCTTTTTTTCACACGAGACAGTATTGAAAGATGAGAAAGTATAGATTTTCATATGAAACTCTCACCCCCTTAGAGATAACCTGCAAGGATGACCTAAGATTAAGACTCTGAGAGGCCGGTTAATGTCAAAGAGATGCATTTTCTCCGAGAATAACTAAAATGATTAATTTTGTTTCAGATCTACCACAATTCCAATTTTCAAAGAGACAAGCCTTGTCTCATCGAGAACATTAAGAGAGAAGGTAACTGGATGACTACTACTGCTTGGCCAGGGACCAGCACAACACCTCCAAAGAGGAAGAGGAAGCAGGTAGCCCCTACAGGATGCTCACCAAGAATCAGCCATAGAAGAGGCACCAAAGCAGCTGACCCAAAGACCCAGAAGAAAGTCCCAAGTGCTCAGGGACCCAGTGGCACCCAGTCATTCAAGTTCTCGGGTCTGTGGTCCACAAGTAGTGCCATGATAGTCCATTGCCCAAGTGTGCCAGGTGGCCCAAGTGGGGACGGCACATCCGGGAATGTCACATTTGAAACCACAGCTCCTGCCGGAACCAATGGCACAGGGGAACTGCCCGCCAGCCACCCAGATTACCCACTGGATGATTCAGTGATGTCTTTGTACAACACCTGTTATTCCATCCTGATGGCTGCCCTTTCAGTCATGGCCCCACCCACGGACCCCGACGAGGAGGAGGAAAAGGAGGGCTCCTCTGATGACTCGTGTGCACTCTGTGAGCAATTCAGGGACAATACAGGCCCCTAAGCTCCCAATGACAGAAAACAATCACCACTTTGTAGCCACAGATCCATTTTCAGCTCTAATAAAGAAAAGCACAACTCCATGGGAGTAAATTAACAATGAGAATTGTGAGTCCATGTTCTCTTGTTTCCACGCTA
>PVKU01007993.1:0-79550 GCA_004027475.1 Anoura caudifer
GTGGAGAGTTGGCCCAGACGCCCTGCAAACCCCCGCCAGCCCTGGTAACCCAGAATCTGGATTGCGGTGACCTCTTACCACGTTTGGGTTGAAGGGTGGTGTCAGCCTCTTGTGATACAAGTCATCCCAGTTTATGGGGCTGAAGAATACGTGGTTCTTTATCTCGAGCTGCAGGAAGAAGGTGCTGATCAGAAGCAGCGCTCCCCATAGACGCTCCCATCCCTCCCCGACTCCGCCCCAAGCTCCAACTCTGCTGGCAACTGACTGTCAAGCCCAAAAACCTTTACTGAGAATGTAACTTGGTGTCCTGGGATGACAGTTCTGCAGCCAGGCCTGTCCCCTTTGCCATCATCAGGAACGCGGACCCTTTCCCCCATGGCATTTGTTTATTCCGCATCTGTTTAGTGAACACCTACTCTGTGCCAGAACCTGGTAGGCTTTGGAGGTACATCACTGAACTAGGGTGCTCTAGGAGATCTTGGCAACCCCACCCCACTCTGCCTTAGGGCATTTTAACTCTTCCAGAATGCAAACCCAGGAAATAGACAGAGCAACTCACCCTGGAAGGTTTAGGAAGGAAAGCCCCAAGAGAAAAGCTGTAGGCTCCCAGAGACCCAGAATTTAGGACTCAGCCCCGGGTGGGTTTCACCATTTCTTTCCTGCTCCAAACCAATATCAGCACCAACTTTCTCCTGTCCCAGCAGGACCCCCCCTCTCTCTGTTTCTCAAAGAATGATTCTCCAGCCCCCTATATCAGAATACCACCTTCTGGGCTTGTTAAAAAGCCAGATACAAAATACCCCAGATCTCCCAAAACTGGTAACACTGGTTGTACCCAAGGACATTTTTTCACTGCTTTTAGAGAGAGAGGAACAAACATAGATAAAAAGAGAGAGAGATTGATGTGACACATTGATCAGTTGCCTACCGTATGCACCCCGACCAGGGACTGAACCCTCAACCTTGGTATGTGCCCTGACCAGGAATTGAACCAGCGACCTTTCAGTTTATGGGATGACCAACCAACTGAGCCACACAGGCCAGACAAAATCATACATATTTTTTAAGATGCAAACTAGAAGGAGTGCACCAAGTTGTCCTGAAAGCCTCATTCCTTAAGCTGGCCAGGGATGGGTAGACAAATGTCCTAAATGTTGTTACACTTCACAGCATCTGACATGTAGGGCTGTTGGTACAAACACTTAAAAGCACTTACTATGTTTCAGGGGTTGGCCTAAGTGCCTTGCATATCTTAATCCATTTGATTTTTATAGCAGCTTCCAGCTAGGCACTGTTATTACAGATGGGGACACTGAGCTCACAGAGAGAAGTTAAGCGTGAGTGGTGGAGGGGGGATCTGAACCCAGGTCGCCTGTCTCCTGGTCCATGCATCCCAACCATGATGCTAGAAGAGAAAACAAGCTTCCAGGGAGAAGAGTACTGTGGTCTTGCTTTCATAAACCCAAATGATCTTTGGTTGAGTAGAGAATGTAAGATTATTTTCTAAATGCTATTTTAATACAAAACATATAATAAACTTATTAGGAGAATGGACTGTGAACTTTTTATCTCTATATCCCAAGTGCCTAGCCTGGGCACTGGCAAGGAGGAAGCAGTTACCTATTTGTGAAAAGCAAGTTCAGTCCACTCTGTACTTGCCATGTTCTGTAACAATTATATGTTTGTTCATTCTCTGCCTCCCCCCATAAACTCAATAAGGGCAGAGACCCAGTGTACTGAATCCCTAGCACTTAGCTCAATGCCTGGCACATAGTAGGTGTTCAGTAAATATTGGTTGACTAAAAGCACCAGACTGAAGGAAGTAATCAAGCAGCAGCATCTATGCATTTCCAAATGAACAAATTAGCTGGATGCGTGTCACTGTGCTTCCGAACTGCCTCTGCAGGAAGGGGGCGGTGCTCCACCGGCAAGGCACCTACAAAGTCTGCTTTGGAGCCCAGCCGCTGCCTCTGGTCCTTGTGGAGAAGGGCTTGCAGGAGGTCACAGGCGGCCACCGTCCGGCCCCCAGGGATCTGCAGTGGCTGGTGCAGAATGTTCTCATACATCTGGGCTATGTCTCGGCTGTAGAAGGGTGGCTGGTGAGAGAGGGAGAGAGCTGGAGGATCATCCATGTGCAAGTGGGTACAGGTCTCAGAGAGACTTAGAGCAAGGCCAGGTCTCTGGAAGGATCAGCCAGACCCACGTCTTGTACACTGGCTCACGTGGCAGACTGGAGAGGGACAGAGACCTCTGGGTTTCTCATACAGTGGAGAGGGCTTCTAGGAAGGCCAAGGGGTCTCTCTCCACCCGTGTGAGACTTGTGCACCTGCTGGGAGCATCCCCTACCCCACCTCTCGTTACATGCCTTGTGCCCTAACTTTGCACTTTGCAAGGTTCACGCTGTCCCCTTCATCATTTCATCCCAGCCTCACAACCGTCCTTGGAGACAGGTTGCAATTGTTCAGAAGAGAAGACAAGGCTCAGCGAGATGAAAGCCTAGGCCCCAAAAGTCAGGCCCCAAACCGTATCCCGAGCCAATCTTTCCTGATGCTCTTCCTCCCACCTGCTCTGCCAGCTCTTCCTTTTGTCCACCAAGCTCTGTTGCTGAAGCCACCCTAGAGTGAGGCCTGGCCTGGGGCAAGTCTACATGGACCGCCATCTAAACAGGCAGCTCAGGATTGGGTCCAGGGCTGGTTGTGCAACCTACCAGCACTGTGACCTTTCTGGGCCTCAGTTTCCCTTTCAGTAAATTAAAAACAACTCCATTTCCTGCAGCTACTCTCAAAAAGCTGTTTTGAGGAATCAAAGGAGTAACATAGGAGATGGTGTGTTATAAAATGCTGACCTGACATTATTGAAAAAGACATAAAATCCTTGTATTCACTTTGGCATCATCTTTTTTAGCTTGGAGTGGAGAGATGGCCCATTCAGTTCCTCGAGGAGCCTGAGCAGGTGACTCAAGGGAGAGACCCACCCCCACCTCTCCCCAGAGCCAGATGTCCCTTGCAGATGCCCAGACCCCACTTACCAGGCCATGCAGCATCTCGTAGAGAACAGCCCCCAAACACCACCAGTCCACCGCCCGATCGTAAGGCTCTTTACGAAGCACCTCCGGAGCCAGGTACTGTTGAGGGGAAACACTTATCTGAAAGACCCGCAGACTCAGCCTCTCCATTTGTAAACTGGGTACTTGGAGAAAAACATCATGGAAGGGATGACACGTTGGAGCCACCTGTCTCCTACGTGAGCCGGGGTGCCATACGCCCTGCTCCCTGCCCTTGGCAACGTCCAAGGAAGGGATGGCTGGGCTGTCAGGCCTGTGGAGGCCAGCTCTGTCCAGCAGACACCTGGACATTCACAAACACAGACAATGGCTCCTGCGCAGAAGGTCATCCGTCCATCAGCTACCCTACACCGAACCGAGGAAGCCCAGCTGTGATCTGAAGCCTGGATCATGATGCATAGGGAGAACAATAGCAGCTAAAGCCCTGCCTCATGCCCAGCTGGGAGGAGCTCCCCAGCCCTGCAGCCTCAGTCCCACAACCCCACCCAGACAGCTGTCCAAGCAACTGGTGACCCCTTCCGGTCCAAGGTCCAAGGCTCAACACCAGTGAGAGTTCAAAAAAAGGGTTGAACCCCAAGGCTGCAGGGAGGCATCGGCAGGACAGACAGACGTGGAATGCTGAGACCCACAAATGTTAACCTTCCAGGCTCTTGGTGGATGGAAGAGGGTAGAAGAAAAGGTGTCTTTCACACTTGCCAGCCCTGATCTTAATTGTCAGGCTAGGCCCTCCTGTTGCACATGGATTTCACCCTGTGGGGCAGCTGCTATCCACATGTGGCCGCCACACACTTGAAACATGGCTGGTCTGAGCTGAGGTGGCCCATCGGTGTAAAATACGCCCCGATTTCAAAGACTTAGGAAACAAAAAAGAATAAACCATCTCGACAATTTTATATTGATTGTACGTTGAAATGGCAATATTTTGTGTACATTGGGTTAATGCAAATACATTAATTAATTAATACAAAGTTAATTTCACCTGTTTCTTTTCACTGTTTAAACATGGCTGCTGGGAAATGTTAATCGCCTGTACGGCTTGCATTTCTGTTTCTGTCGGACAGCACCATGGTAGAGTCACCAGCACCTGGCAGGCTCCCAGCAGCCCCTAGAGCTGATGCCCCCATTACACAGATGAGAGAACCAAGGCTGGGGGCACAGGCAGCTCAAGGGAAGTGCTTGGGTGGGAGCTGTGAGCTCTTTTTGGTGTACGCCAATGCCCCGAATCAGCGGCTGTGGCCTCAACCCCTCATAACCTGCCTTCTCTTGGGAGGGTTAGCTCACCTCAGGGGTGCCACAGAATGTGGACGTGGTCTTCTCCGGCTCTACCCCTTCCTTGCAGAGGCCAAAATCTGTTAGTACCACGTGTCCCTGTAGAGGAGGGGAGGATGGGGCAGGAGGGTGGTCCAAGATTAAGGTATGGCCAGGCCTAACATTGAAGCCCAGGTGCCACACCTCAAGGCAACTGCCATGGGGTCTGATGCCCTGCACAGGCTGGAGGCTCTACTGAAAAAACTAGACCTTCCAGACTGGGAGCGGCAGAGGGGGCGGTGGGGTGGGGGATGGCGTTCCGCCATCTGCCCAGCTCATCACAGACCCAGACCCATAGCCTGTAACAGTGGCAGCTCCAGAATGTCCTTGCTGGAGGGGGCTGGTAGCAGCAGCCCCCTTGACAGAGCGCTGGGGACCCAGGAAGCAGCCACACTTTGAGGCAGCTGGGCAGGCGGGAGGCTGGCGGAAGCAGCTGGGCAGGCAGGAGGCTGGCGGAAGTTGTGGAAAGGGCGGATACCACGGGGCTCTGCCCAGATCTCCCCCTTAGGAGCTGTTGTGCCCTTCTCCGCATGGTGGGACACTGCCCTCACCCAAAGTTACGGCCCTCCCTGGAGGCGGTCCCTGCCCAGTGACTGATGGATGCAGGGGCACAAACACCCAGCCTACTTGCCCCAATTAAGAACAGTTCTAAAAAGCCATTCCAGCTGGGGCTCTTCTCACCCTGATCAGCTGAGGCCTCGCTTGCAGCCACAATGCAGGTGAGCTTCCTCCTCTGCCCAGTCCTGCCTTTACACTCCCTTAAAGGTCAATCTCTTGAGACTGTTCCCCAATAATCTTCTGCACCCAATGTTTTATTTTAGCTCAGGGTCTGTTTCCAGGGAACCCAGTCTAAGACATGGAGGGAATACAAAATTCACAAGCCTCTACCTGACTCCACCCCTGTCTCCTATAGACCTCCTGTACATGCATGTGCACACACATACAGTTTCTTGTATGCACACGATGCAGACATGTGTGCACATACACATGTATGGGCACATGGACACACACATACTTGAATGCATTCCTACATCATATGCACACCCATCCACATACACTTGTGGGTGCATAGAACATGTGTGCAACTATGCATGCACACACATACACACACCTGGCAGTCTAAGAGGATGTTCTCTGGTTTCAGGTCCCTGCAGGAAACAAGAGAAGAGCATGCGGTGATGGCTCAGCCACTTAGTGAGAGCAGTTGGGGACCTGGGGTCGTGGAGGGAGGGGTGTTCATGGAGGCTCACAGAGATGTCCAAGGAAGCCCAGGGAGGGTGGGCACTTGATCCTGGAAAGGAGGGGGCTCCCACCCTACTGCACTGGGGGCACTCTCCTCAGACGAAGGGTTCTCCTCAGAACTTGGGTTCACTGGGATTTCATCAGGACTCAGGGGTACACACAACCCCTGGCTGTTGGGACAGAGGGCCTGGCTCTGAGCCACAGGCAGGCCTCACCTGTAGATGATGTTGAGGGAGTGCAGGTAGCCAATGGCACTGGCCACCTCGGCGGCATAGAACCGGGCCCGGGGCTCCAGGAACCTGCGCTCCCGCTGCAGGTGGAAGAAGAGCTGGAAGGAGAGGACACCTGTGAGAGGGTCTCCTAGGGGTGAAGGGGGGGTGGTGGTGGCTCCAGCTCCTAGAGTGCAGGGGGACAGCTGGCCAAGTTGCCCCCTCTCTGAGCCGCAATGCACTCAGATGACAAAGCACATGCTGGCCCCCACCCCATACAGCAGTTGTGGGTGACCAAAGGGTCAGCAGGAGAGATGAATCAGTGGGGACTGAGCGCCTACTGTGTTCCAGGCTCCAAGCCAGAACCTTTCACATCTCTTATTTCATTTAATCTTCAGAACCAACTTCAAGGTATCAAATACGATGCTAGTTTCACCTAAGAGGAAACTGGGCGGGGTCAGAGCTGTCAGGTGACCTGCCAGGTTCATGCAGCCTGCAATTGGCAGAGCTGGAGTGGCAGAATTGGATTTGAAGCTGGGTGGTTCAAAGACGTGGTTTTCCTCCACCCCAGGTGATAAGATTATTGTGGCTGAGTCCAACTCAGCCCAGGTTAGATCTGCCTGTGGACCAGCTGCTTTGGTCTGTTTTGCTGGTATGGAAAGCCCTTCACCTCCATCAGGGGGCTTAGGGATGCAGGACAAGAAGTCCCATCTTGGCACCGGGCTATAAAAGGCATGAGGTCATACGGCTTAAATCTGGGATTGTTGAGGAGACCCCACTAAGTTTTCCCCAGAGGGCCAGAGTGAAGTCCAGGAGGGAACTCAGCTCATCCAGCTGTGCTTCTAGGTCACCAGGTACCCTTGGGGCTCCATTTACCACAGTGATGGGTCGTCCCCATCAGTGGCCTCTGGGGTAAAATGAAGGCATTGGAAACCTTGACCGCAGAGTTCCTCTAACATCGACCTGTCCCAGGTGAGACTGGGCAGCTTTGCAGGGGGAGTCAGTACAGACCCACATTCCAATCCCAGCTGCACCACGTACAGCTGGGTGCACTTGAGCAAGTGAGTGAGCTCCTGAGCCTTGGTTTCTTCAGCTACAGGACGGTTCTGTTGTATGAATAATGTGAGATCATCCCAGAGCCTGGTACTCAGCGGATATGTGGGATGGACAGCCCCCAGCTCAGAGCTGGCCCAGGGGAGCTCCCTGCGGGCCCACCCACCTCTCCTCCATTCACATAGTCAAGCACAAAGTAGAGCTTCTCGGGCGTCTGGAAGGAGTAGCGCAGGCCCACGAGGAACGGGTGCCGCACATTCTTCAGAAGCACGTTGCGCTCTGCCATGATGTGGTTCCGCTGTGGGGTCACATGGACAGGGGCCCGTGTCACGGCCCACAGGGCCCCGCTGGTGGGGGTTGCCCTGCCCGGGACTTTCCAGGCCCCTCCTCAGACACCCACTGCGGCTCCTTACTGCCAAGCCCAACTCCTGGCCTAGTATTCAGGGTTTGGTGTGGTCGCCTCATTCCCATCAGTGGCCTCTGGGGTAAAATGAAGGCATTGGAAACCTTGACCGCAGAGTTCCTCTAACATTGACCTGTCCCAGGTGAGACTGGGCAGCTTTGCAGGGGGAGTCGGTACAGACCCACATTCCAATCCCAGCTGCACCACGTACAGTCCACATGGGTACAGCTCCAGCCCCAGATCAGAAACCCCTGCCTCCCAACCCTGGGGTGATGAGCCAAGCTTATGTGATTACTGAATACATGAAGCCACGTTCATGCTTTACTTCATGCTGTTTCCCCTTCTGGGGCACCCTCGTTTCAGACCTTCAAGGCCAGCTGCAAGGCCACCTCCCTCAGGAAGACCTCCCCTACCCACTCCCAAGACGTCCTTGTCCTCTCCTGAGTCCTCCAATGTGATATTCAGCCCTCTCTCAGGGCCTGCTCATGCCTCCTAACGGGGTTGGCATAAAGTGAGCTAAAGCCTTGGCAACTCCAGGGTGGCCATGGCTGGAAGGGCCTTCGGAGACTAAGAAGTGTGAACCCACCCTGCACGGACGCATAGATGGGGAAGTGGGCACCTAGGCATGGCCGAGGGCTTGTCCACGTGGGGCCCCAAATTTCCCAGGGGAAGGCAGAGGGCTGGACTGGCTCCTCCTGCAGGCCTGTGGGTGAGGTGGTTGACCTGCCTTCTTTAAGAAGGGTCAGCATCCTGGGTACCACTTGGCCCCCTGCTGTGACCCCCTCACAGTTGGGACTCATCTTGGGAAGCCACCCTAGCCTGGGAGTTGAGAAGAAGGAGAGGAAATGCGTATGCCTGAGCTCTGGTACCTCTTTATTCTTTAAGATGGATTTTTTCTGCAGCACCTTCACTGCGTAGAACATCCCGTCGGACTTGTGCTTGGCCAGTAGGACCTGAGGGAAGCAGAAACACAAGCCGCACAGGTGGCCACTCCTCTGACGGCCCCCAGCTCTGGCCCTGCACCCTTGAATCTGCATGTTGTAAGCTCTCTCTTTGCACATGCGAGTGACAGGCAAGGGGTGGAGGAGGCCGAAGAAGGGGAGATCCAGGCCGCCCACCTTCACCATGTCACTCACCTTCCCATAGTTCCCTTTGCCAATGACTTTGAGGAAGTCGAAGTCGGTGGGCCGGGCACTGGAGGAAGAGGGGAGAACACGGGTCAGCATTTGCAAGCTTGCAAAACCTTCTCCGGAGATCAAATCCAGACTTCTTTTTCACTTTGGAGGTGGGGAATACAAGGAGCTTTCCTACAGCCAAGCCTCCTCGCCGCTGAAGCATTCTCAGGCAAGAGGGGTCTGATAAGACTGGCCCCTGCACCTGGGGATCTCACTATCAGGTAAACAACAGGTACGGTGGGGAGAGAACCAGACACAACTGCATAGGAGGTAAGGGATCTGGCTTCAAAGCCTGAGAAGGGCCCGAAGGGTGGGGATCTGCTAACAATGCGGACTTTGGGCAGCATTCCAGGCCCAGGGCTCAGCATGGACAGAGGCTGGGGAGTTAGTGTGAGGTAAAGGAGGGGGACGGTCCTGGGCCCAGAGGGCAGAGGGTCTTGAAGGCAGACCAGAGAACTTGGATTTTATTTCCACGGCTAGGGGAGCCAGGGGAGAAAGTTGCTTGAAAGACTGGAACTTACTTTGGGTTGGCTGAAGGCCCCAGGTTGATGTTCCCATTGGCCCTTGAGGGCTAAAGACATTTACAGAAAGAGGTCATTAATATCAATTGTGTCTACTCCTTGGCTCCCTCACTGTCCCCTGGCCCAGGCCCTGATCCGTTCTCCAACATCCCTACTACGCCCCTTCCTTCCTTCCACCCCTCTACCCACCCACCCCCATCCACCATCTTGTCTGCTTCTGACAACAGCCTTGGGTGGCGGCTGGCTGTTGTGCCAATTGTGAGGGTGAGGAAACTGAGGCCCAGAGAAGGGCTGTCCTGTCCAGGGACTTACAGGCTGCCCCACAGGTGTTACTAGAACCCAAGTGTCCTCAGGGCCAATCCTGTGACTTTTCCACCTCATTTACTTCTTGAAGACTTTGCCCAAGTCTCTTGTGTATTTATCCCGCAAATAGTCCACTTCTGTGAACTTAGAGTGACCCCTGTTGGCAGCACCCCCCCCATCCCCCCGCCCCACCTGCCCCTGTCCTGTCTGGGATGGCCCACCTGCCTGGTAGGTGCTTCTATAGATTTTCTGAGCCAGGTAAGGACATGAGCCCCCTGGTGGTGGGTAGGGGAACTAAGACCCACTCACCTGTGGACTAGGGGTCCCAGCTGGCCTAGGACCAGAGTCCATTCTGTAACAGTGATAGGGCGGGGGCTGGGGGCACAAGGAGGAGCAGGCATTAGAGAGCTGGTTGGGGAGTTAGCTTTATCTGTCTAGGATCTAGGGCTTCAGGCACCGTTGCCCTCCCCACCGCTGCCCAACCTCATCCATGCACCTGCCATAGCCTGAGCTCCTTCTACCCCAGAGGCCAGCTACCCCTGCATGGGACAACCTCCACTGGCAAGGAGGGAGGATGGTCAGGGTGGCCCCTCCCAGGCTGAGTCTTTTACAGGGGTTGGGGACAGCCAGTGTAGCAAGATCCCTGAGAGCCAGGCAGCTCCGGAAGTCCACGATGGCCAGGCTGGAAGGGCCCTGGCAGACCATAAAGTCTGCCCCCCTTGCTCCATTTCACAGGTGGGGAGCCTGAGGCCTAGGAAGGGACTTACCAGGATGACACAGATTGTGAGGGGCAGGCTGGGCTGCCCAGGTTCCCGTCCAGGCATGTTGCCACCCTGAATTCCTGGGGACAGCCCCAGCCTGGGCTCTGTGCTGTCTCCCTGCCACAGGGACTTCCACCTAATGCCCCTGGCAGGGCAGCTGCCTTGGGGGCCCTGGGCTGACGCTATAGAGAGACCCCAGACTGAGATTAAACAGATCAGCTGGTCCATGCAGCCAGGAGCACAGTGTCTGTCCTGCCCTCACTCTGCAGGGTAGAGGAGGCTGGCCTGTCTAGGCCCTGGCTCAGGGTGCCCAGGACCCCACAGCCCCGCCCACCCCTGCTTGGAAGGTCAAGGCCAAGAGCTGATATTTCACCTGACATCCCCATTGCTTGGGGAAACCGCTGGATACTATGCATCTCAAGACCACACCCTTGGCCCTTTGTGGGGCATGGGCTGCAGCCCAGCCTCTCTAGATAGACACTGCCCATCTTTACGAGGGGCACCTGGAAGCACCACCCCATGGCCTTCTGGGGAGCTGAGAAACTGACGACAGGGGAAGGGAGGGAGTCCCCGGACTCTGTGGAGCCCTGAGAGAGCGAGCTGAGGAACTGCCCGCTGGAGAGTGCAGCAGCCTGGTGCCCTTGGCCTGTGCTCCTGCAGACAGCCCGCAGAGCGGACACACCCTCTCCTGTGCCGACTCTGATGGCCCCTCTGCCAGGCCCTGGCCTCCCCGGCCCCGCGTACCTGCACCAGCCCGAGGAGAGGCTGCTGAGAGAAGCAGCAGTTGGAGCGGGAGGACGGGCTGTGGACAAAAGAGCCTCTCTCTGTTCTCCCAACAAGGGCCGAAGTGTCTGTGCCTGGCGCCGGCCTGGCCCCAGCTCGAAACTCCCGGCAGCATCAGGGGGCTGTTGATGTCATGCAGGACCCGGCAGAGCTTAAGATGGGCTGGGAGACCTCTGTTCCCTCGGGGACATCGCCTCCCCCTGGGGGTGGGTGACAGCTGCAGGAAAGCCCTGGAGACTGGGGGCTTGGTGGAATGTGTGAGTGTGGGTCAGGGTGTGTGTGAGCAGGTATTGAATGTGCGGATGTGCTTCGGCCTGTCTGTCTGTCATGTCTGTGTGTCCCTGTATGTCACGGTGTTTGTGTCAGTGTATGAGTCTATGTAGGTGACTACCTGTGCTCCATTGTCAGCATGTGCCATGGCAATCATGTTTGTATAATTTCTCTGTGGGTCTGTGCCTCTGTGACTGTGTGTTCTTGGTGTATATATGTTTGTACTCCGGGGAGCCTCTGTGTAGTGTGTTGATGTGTCTGTGTGTATCTTTACATGTATTAATGTGCTTATGTGTATGTGTGTGGGTCTGTGTGTGAGCATCTACATGTGTGAGTCTGCAGATGATTATGGGTGTCTATTGACATGTGTGTGACAGTGTAACCACATGTAGGTCACTGTGTGTCTGCATTCATATTGGTGGGTGCATATTGGTAAGTGTGTGTGTGTGTGTGTGTGTGTGTGTGTGTGTAGGGGCCTGTTGGGAAGAAGACCTGCCCCTGGGGCATACCCGGGCCTGGTCTAAACCATCTGGGACTGAAGAGAAGGCCCCAGGACCGCAATCATGGCAGCTGAGAGCCCTTCACTTCCTAAGAACCTAAAGATGTTTGAGAGGAACCTGGAGCCCAGGTACCTGGCTCAGTCCAGCTGGCCTTGGTCTTTGCCTGCCGTGTACTTGGCCGTTTGGGCCTCTCCCTGCCGGCCCCAGGAGACGGCAGGTTGGCCCACAGCTCTCCGGCTACACAGGCGGCATGAAACGTGGCCCCAGCGGCACCTGGTTCCCGAAGTTCCTGCTGCCTGGTATGATGATGGCTCATGGGGTACTCGCAGGGTCCCTCCTTTCCCCTGGAGCTCATGAGGGGTCATCCGGGGAACGCAGGAGTGACAGGGCCTGACACAGCCCCTGTTCTTCTGGACCTCCTGCGTGCCTACCACGTGCCACACCCAGACCTCTGCAATTCACCACAGCGGAGGGATCTACGGCCTGGGGCCAAGGGGTTGGTCAGGGCGGGACCAGAGCCTAGTGGCCTTGGGGGTTCCCTGAACGCTCTGAAGGGCAGGGTGCTGGGCGCGGTCAGCCAAGGAAACCCGAGCCCACCGTCTTCCAGCAGAACGGAAGTGTTGAACCCATACACAGATGGGCAGGACGTCGTGTTGACAAAACACACGCTCAGAACAAGGACATTTCTCTTCAACAACCAGCCCCTGATTGGCGCCTCGTTCAGCACTGTTTTGATCAGCGATCATAATGACCTGCAAGTTCCACCGCAAGGCACTTTGCCGCCGTAGCAGCTCGCTCTCTCGACCTTACATCCCCACCCAGATACTGTCCATTTCTCTGTTCCCCTTTTCAGCTCGTCTCCTCGAAAGAGTTGTCTTTCCATTTCAAACAGGCTTTCATCCCAACCGGGCACCAAAACAGTGGCTCCCGCATGCCAGAGCCAGCGATGACTTCTTCATCCCCCCTCACTCAGCTTCTCAGGGGTGCGAGGCACGCCCCCTTTGCCTGCTTGGCTTCCGGAGCGTCCCGCTTTCCTCTGACCTCCCCGACTGCTCTTCCTCCTCCTCTTCTGCTCGATCCTCCTCCTCTTTTTACGCTTAAACACTGGCCTGTCCCGGGGCGCAGCCCTTGGACCTCTATCCGGACTTGTTTCCTAGTTGATCTCAAGCAGTTTAACGGCATTGAGCACTGATTACACTCAATAATTCCCAAACAAATCTCTCTCGTTCTGATTCTCGCCTGCATTCCGTCCGAATTTAAATATCTAACTGCTTCTTTGACGCTTCACTGGTTAGATATCCAGAGGCGCCTCAGACTTCACGTGGCTAAAACAAGTCTCGGCTCACATTCCTTCCACTCTTCCTTGGCCTGCTCCTTCCATCTCTGTAATGGCGCTGCCACCTACTCAAAAGTTCAAGCCGGCACCCTCACCCCACCCTCACTCCTCCAAGAACTCCCACCAGGCTCTAACTTCCAATGCAGCCAGAAACCCACTGCTGCGACCCCCTGCCTGAGCCACCAGTGTCACTTGCCTGGATTACTGCAGTAGCTGCCCTACTGATTCTCTGTTTCTATCTTCACCCAGTACAATCTCTTTCCACCAAAAGCCAGAATAACTCTCTAAAAATGTAAATCAGATCACACGAGTTTGTTGCTTAAAACACCAGTGACTTCTCATCCCTTGAAGGATCAAAGTCCAAAGTCTTCGGCATGGTCTACAAGAATCCACCGGACCTGGCTCCACCTTGTCCCCACCGCTCCCCTCTCACTGCCCTCCAGCCTCTCCGGCTTCCCGGCTGTCCCTCCAGCCCAGAGCGCCCCCTGGCCTCCTGCCCCTCGCACTTACTTTTCCTCTGCCGACAGTGCTCGTCCCCAGACATCCGCGCAGCTGCCTCCCACTAATGTCGCAGAGGTCCCTGCTCACATGTGACCTCTCAGGCCTTTTCTGATTCCCGGCACCCAACTGTCCTGGTTTGTCTGGGACTTCCAGGTCTCCCAGGATGTGGGACTTTCAGCGCCAAAACCAGTACATTCCTGGACAAACTAGGAAGGTGGGTCACTCTGTGAAACCAGTCCTGCTCATTCCCTATCCCCCTCTCCTATTTTATATTTTACTTTTTGACACCTTCTCATGCGAGGCTTTGTCTTCTGTCTCCAAGGAGAAGATCAGCTCCACAAGGGCAAAGACTTCTCTTGCTCACTGTTAACTGCCCAGCTCCTAGACCAGGGCCTGGAATATAGTCAGAGCTCCATACATATCTGACTAATGAGTCAAGGAATGAATTGATAAGATAAATCACAGGACATATAAAGTGGAAAATTACCCAACAACAAACAAAATCAATACATGAGCCTATGTAAAATGAAACAGGAACATATATGTGCCACAGTGTCAAGCAAAAAGAGAAAGAAAGAAACAAATAGGGTTCAGAATGGCAGGTGTACCAGGGACCATCTTTGTACGGAGAAAAGAGGCATGCATGGACACGTACATTTGTGTACACCACAGAAAACAGTCTGGAGGGCCATGCCCCAAGGCGACAGTGGGTTAGGTTATTTTTTTTCATCTTTGCATCAGTGTGTAAAACTTCTAAGTCCTGGTGGGAACTTTGACATGCTCACTGCTTCCCATCACCTTGACTGTGACCCCCACACCTGAACAGCTCTCTGCCCCTACGGCTTCTTGCTCCCTTCTCTGCACCTGCTTCTGCTGTTGTATTCGTCTTCCCTCTACTGTGATTGATCCATTTACCCCTGCCTGCCCAGGGCACACCAATGGCATACCAGTGACAGTATGTACCAAGTGCCAGCTGGATCTGAGGTTCGTCCCACAATGCCATGGGTTAGGAACTATATCATCTTCCTGTTTGAAGGAGGAGGACGCTGAGGCTTGGAGAGGTGAAGTGACTTGATCAATTCCCATAGCCAGTAAATCATATCACAGATTTGAACCCAGGCAGTGTGACTCCAAAGCCTGAATTTCAGGAAGAAGTTAGAAATTTAGAAAAGGAAGGCATGAAATAAGGGGAAAGGGAGTGAGGTTGTAAACTGGTTAGTTAGGAAGGAAAACAATTAGGTAGCTGAGAAGATAGAGTCATCTGTGAGAGAAGGAGGCAAAGGAGGGAGGGATGGGGAAAAGAAGTTAGGAAAAAAGAAAATTAGGAAAGAAGGAAGCAAAGGATGGAGGGAGAGAAGAGTTAGGAAGGAAAAAAGGGTTTTAGGACGAAGGGTGTTAGGAAGGAAAGGAAGTAAATAGGTAGTTAGGAAGCAAGTTAGCTAAGTAATTAGTCAATTTGGTAGCCCATCAGGCTGGCAGGCAGGGGTGCCACTCACAGCTGAGCCTCTCACCTGAAAACTCTGGGTCCCAGCTCAGATCCTGGGGAGCAGCCCCAAGCACAGCTCTGCCCTCCTGTCTCTCAGCATGGTCCCCCCAATCCTGAACTGCTGGAACAAACTTCTCTGCCTGGAGCGACTTGTCACCCACTCACTAAGACTCCAAATAAGCTCAAGTTCAGCCTCCAAGCCCTGCCAACTGATTCCTGGCCACAGGGCCTTCCAGTTACTCATTAACCGCTGGGCCTGAATCATGGTGCTGACTGCACCCATTGGCTCCTCAAAGGCCCTGCCCTAGGGAACCCTCTGAACTTTTAAAAGCTACTTACTGTACAACTGATGTGACCTTGGTTGGGCAAGGGACTTCAGCTGCCCGAGCCACATGTGAATTTTGTGTCCTGCCTCACAGGGGGTTGGGGAGGTCTCTGAAGTTCCTTTCAATACTGTCACATTTTTATTGTCTGAAATCTCACCCTCGCCCTCCCAAGTTCTGCTCAAATGCTGACTCCCACACAGCCTTCCCTGATTCCATCAGCTGAATCACTCTCCCTTTCTCTCAGAGCCTGGAGAACAGGCCACCCGAAGGGCAGGTTGCACTCAACTCTCCCCTCTGCTGGTCCCCGATAGGACCACCAGCCTCTGTGATTAGCCCATTTCTTGGACACCTCCAGGGAGGGGAAGCTCACACCCGACACGTCTGGCACTGTCTTGTGTTGAGCCAAAGCCTGCCATCCAGAGCTCGCCCGCACCGGCTGTGTCCGGGCACCACCCTAGGAGAACCACGGCTGGCTGAGACCCAGGCCCTGCTCTGCCCTTCCGACACCTGTGGCTCAGGGCCCAGGGCTCAGCTCTCCCCAGGTCCCACGGAGGGAAGGCTTTCCCTGGTTGATCTGAAGGTGCCCAGACTGAGGGTTCTAACTCAGGGCAGGGACAGGTAAGAAAAGCTCCACCCAGTGACCCCCTTCTCAGCAGGCAACTCAGAGTCTGACCGCCATGCTGCTTTCTCCAATTACATTTCATTAAAATGTCAACAGCATGTCCTGGTTGGTGTGCCTCATTTAGTTGTAACATCATCCCGTGCACTGAAAGTTCACAGGTTCGATTCCTGGTCAGGGCACATAGCCAGGTTTTAGGTTTGGTCCCCAGTCAGGGCATGTACAGGAAGGCAACCAAGTCAATGTTTCTCTGTAATTTCTCTGTTGCTCTCTCTCTCTCTATCTCTATCTCTCTCACTCAAGTAATGAAAAAATGTCCTCAGGTGAGGATTTAAAGAAATAAATAAAATGTCAACAACTTGGCCAGTCATTCTAGTGCTTTTAAAAGCTTTAAAATTGACCTGGCTGAGTAGGTCAATCAGGTTAGAGCATCTTCCTGACCTGGTCGCAGGTTTGATCCTGGGCCAGGGCACAGACAACACACCCATCAGCATGTGGCCGGCCCTGCCCAAATCGGGTCGGGCAGCAGCCCAAGTGCACCCAGCAAATCAGGGCAGAGCCCTGGGTCCTGCCCCTTTCTGGACCTGTCCTGTTACTGTTCCACCAAGCCCCACCCCCCTGCACTCTCAAAGCTGGTTTTTAATGGTATTGCCTAAATTGTATTGGAGATTTCCAGCCCACAGAAGAACGTGAAATAAAAGTGGAAGGAAGCTTCTCTTCCAAACCATCTTCGATCGCATCCCTGGAGGTAACTGCTGTTAACTAAACGCCGACTGCCCCTCCGGACTTTGGCATGTGCCCTCATCTACCTACGTCATACACTTTTTTCCCCAGCAAAATGGGTCACACTACCCATAGTGTTCAGCCATTCACTTTTTTTCTCACACACACCTTTCAATGTCAACACATAAAGATTCAACTTTTTAAAAAATCTACATTGCATTGCATAATGTGGGATGACTTTCCCTATCCCTGTTCCCTAGTCACCGTTCCTTTGTTGGTGGACACCCAGGCTGCTGTCCACTTTGTAGTGAGTCTAACAAGGCTGCAGAGCACATCTTTGTGTTACTATCCTGTGGCCTGGTGCCAGTGCTTCTGTCTGCTAACTGCAGGTAAAGGTGTGGGGTTAATGCTGACCTCCCTACCAAATTACTGTAAAAAGTAGTACCAACTGCCATGGCCCTCAGCAGGGCTTACACTTGACCTTTCCCCAAGGGCCAATTGCCCAGGCCACCCCTACTGTGAGGCCATTGAGGGTGCACGTCACCTTCCCATCTTCTGCCTCCTTTTCCCTTCCACCCTCCAGTCTCTTCTGTCCAACTGGCCAATTCTGTTGTTCGGGTATGAAGGGCAAAGATAAGTCTGTCCTCAGGGATGGGAAGGAAAACGGCTGAACCAATGAGAACCCAAGTCCATGAATGTTGCCTCCATCATGCGATTCCGCAGCCCATTTTCCTGTGCTTATCTGGCCCCCCACCCTCCTCCCACTCTTTTAGTGTGTGCAGGTAAGGGTTTACCTGCACACACGCTCTCATGGCTGCAGACTCATCCACAGCCAGAGGGTGTAACAGGCATAGGGGTATTAATAACTGCCTCATTTGAAGATTTGAAATATTGAATACACATACATATATATGAACATACACATGTGAGTCTCTCGTAAGCTCTCCATTACAGAGGAAGTGATCCTTTTAATACAATAACACAGGTTTCAGTTTCATCCTTCTGTTCTCACCTGGACACTCACTCAGTTGTCAACCTGGCCCTTCCCTCCCATCACTCTGGACATTCCCTTCCTTCTTATCTTTGTTGTCTCTCCTGTCTTCTGGATCCTGTTTTCCTCTTAAAAATTTTTTTTTTAATTGTGGTTAAATCTCCGTAACATGAAATTTGTCTTTTGAACTATTTTTTAAGTGACAGTTCCGGAGCATCAAGCACATTTACAGTGTTCTGCAACCATCATCACTATGTAGCTCCCAAACTTCTTTATCACCCCAAAGAGGAACTCTGCACCCATTAAGCAATGACTCTCCAGTCCCCTTCACTCAGCCTGCTAACTTCTAATCTACTTTCTGTCTCTATGAACTTGCCTGTTCTAAATCTTTCATAGGAGTGAAATCATACAATATTTGTCCGTTTCTGTCTGGCTCACTCTATTTAGCACAATGTTTTCAAGGTTCATCCAGGTTGTTTATTTCTTTTTATGGTTGAATAATATTCCATTGTATGGACATATCACTATTGTCTACCCATTCACTCATCAATGGACACTTGAGTTGTCTCCACCTTTTGGCTGTTGTGTGTAATACCTCAACGAACACTGTCATACAAATGCAGTACCTGTTTTCAAATCTTTCAGGTATATATTTAGGAGTGGAACTTCTGAGTAATACGGTAATTCTCTGTTTACCTTTTTAAGGAACTAAACTGTTCCTAAACAGCCCAATCATTTTGCACAGTAGCTGCACCATTTTACATTCCAACCAGCAACTTCTCCACATCCTTGCCCACAATTGTTAATTTTCCTTTTTAAAAAAAATTATAGGAATCCACCCTGGCTGGTGTAGCTCAGTGGATTGAGCTTGGGCCTGTGAACCAAAGGATCATGGTTTGATTCCCAGTCAGGGCACATGCCTGGGTTGCAGGCCAGTTCCCAGCAAGGGACGCACGAGAGGCAACCATACATTGATATTTCTCTCCTTCTCTCTCTCTCTCTCTCTCTCTTTCCTTCCATTCCCCTCTAAAGATAAATAAATAAAATGTAAAAAAAAATTTTTAAAAATCTTAGTTTAAAAAAAAATTATAGGAATCCTAGTGGGTGTGAAGTGGTATCTTATTGTGGTTTTGACTTGCATTTCTCTGATGACTAATGATGTTGAACATGTTTTCATGTGTTTATTAATCATTTGTACATCTTTGGTGACATGTCTAGTTAAGTCCTCTGCCTGTTCTTATTTGGGTTGTTTATCTTTTTGTTTGGTTTTAGGAGTTCTTTATATATTGTATATCTGACAAGTAAACCCTTGTCAGATATACAATTTGCAAATATTTTCTCCCATTCTGTAGGTTGTCTTTTTACCTTCTTGATAATCTCCTTTCATACACAAAAGTTTTCCAATTTTGAAGTTCAACTAAACTACTTTTTCTTCTGTTGCTTGTGTTTTTGGTGTCACATCAAGAATCCATTGTCAGTTCCAAGGTCATAAAGATTTAACTATGTTTTCTTCTAAGTGTTTTATGGTTTTAGTTCTTATATTTAGATATTCATACCATTTTGAGTGCATTTTTGTATGTGGTGTAAGGTAGGCATTGAACTTCATTTTTTTTCAACTTTGTTTTTTTACATGTGGAAATTCAGTTGTCTCAACCCTACTTCATGAAGACGCTGTCTTTCCCCACTGAATGGACTTGGCACTCTCGTCTAAAATCAATTGCCCATATGGGTTTATTTCTGGACTCTCAATTCTATTCAATTGGTCTTTATGTCTGTCCATATGCCAGTATCAGACTATTTTGATTACTTTATCTTTGTGATAAGTTTTGAAATTAGGAACAGTGGGCCCTCCCATTTTGCTCTTTTACAAGATTGTTTTGGTTTGGGGAGGCCCCCTGCGATTCCACATGAATATGAGGATCGGCTTTTCTATTCCTGCAAACAAAGGCCATTGCAATTTTGATAGGGTTTGCATTGAATTTGTAGATCAACGGGTAACATTGATATCTTAACAATAAGTCTTCCTACCCATGAACACTTGTGTCTCTCCATTTTTAAGCCTTCTTTAATTTCTTTCATCCATGTTTTATAGCTTTCAATATATCTTTCATCTCCTTGTTTAAATTTATTCCTAGGTACTTTTTCAGATATTATTGTAAGTGGAATTGCTTTAATTTCTTTTTTGGATTGTCTGTTGCAGATAATTAGAGACACAAGTGATTTTGTGTTGATCTTACACTCTGCCACTGTGCTCAAATTATTTAATAGCTCTAGCAGCTTTCTTGTGGATTCTTTGTATATAAGATCATGTCATCTACAAAAGAGATAGTTTTGACTTCCTCCTTTCAGGTGTGGACACTTTTTATTTATCTTTCTTATCTAACTGTTCTGGCTAGAACCTGCAGTCCAATACTGAACAGCAGAGGTGGAGCTGGGCTTCCTTGTCTTGCTCCTGTTCTTAGGTAGAAGGCTCTCAGTCTTTTACCATTGAACACAATGTTAGCTGTGGGCTTTTGTTGTAGATGCCCCCTTCCTAGTTTTCTGTTTTTATTGTGAAACGGTATTGATTTTGTCAAATGACTTTTCTGCATCAGTTGAGATGATCATGTGTTTTCCCCCCTCTCATGCTAGTAATGTGATATATTCCAAAAGTTGATTTTCTTATGTTGAACTATCCTTGTATTCCTGGGATCATCCTCTTTTTTTACGTACACTCTCATTTTGATGGATCACATCCTCCAATGCCTTTCTGAGGAAAGGTGCAGCGGAGGCAAAAGTTTGAAATCTGACACTTTCCTGGGCAATATTCTCAACTTTATCTTTCAGCCTTGTGTTCAATTATTTTTTATCTCTGCAACCACGCTTTAAACTTCCAAATGTCCTTTCTTGTCCCTCAATGTTTCCTTTTATAGCAGCCACAGCTGGTTGAGGATCTCACTTCTGACAAGTAGAAAAACCAACTCTCCCACTGCGATAGTTAGGAAAGGTGGAGGACAGATGTAGGTGGAGGGAGATGAGCAGGTGAGGTGGTAGGAACGTGGGGGTATTCCTTCCGATGACTTCCATTTTCTCGTGACATAGATGAGGAGGACATCTATTGAGATAACATGGAGGGTAATGGGGTAGGAGGTTTCAGGAGTATAAAAAGGGAAGTCAAAGCCAAACCCCCCAAAACCCAGCTGCTTCCTGGGCAGCCCTGAGGTTTCACGTTGAAGCCAAAGACTGTCAGTCAACCATGGCAAGCACTCTGCTCGGTCAGCTAAGTTCCAATCAAGATGTGGAAATGAAGGGGTCTTAGACAGATCCATGGTTCGTATTCTTCCAGCCAAGTGGTCTGGAAGAACAGCAGGGCAAAGGAATTAAGGATATTGGCAAAAAAAGGGTTGATGTACTTGACCTTGGCATTTCTGCTACTTTCCCACCTGCTCACAGCCTCTGGAAACCTTAATGAAATTTAACTGTTCAGCTTAGTATTTCCCTACCTGAAAGTTTCAGGTTACTTTAAAAACTGAAGGCTTCATTGACTTCTCTGCCCTTAACATCCACAAACGGTCAAGGCTCGGGCCTTCCCCACTGTTCTCTGTGGATTCCCATGGTTCATATCTTTCCAGTAGACAGTATATGCATCTATCTTTACCCTGTGTTTATCTCTAAAACAGAAGAAAAAGCAGATCCTTTAGGGCCTCTAATGGCAGAAAGAACACTTTATTCTCTTCAGTAATGGTACTCTAGATATTCACTTGGTGTTTGCTGGACATTGTACCATGGAAATAGAGCAAACCATGCATGTCATTCAGTTGTTCAAGTTTATTCATGTTGCTTCAATACAATGACAGAGCGCGCCACCTTTGTTTGTAACTCTTTCCCCCTCATGAGTCAAGTTGCTTTATCCTAAACCAGAAGATTCTCTTAAAGAACACATACATGTGTGCACACACGCATACACACAGCAAGTACAAAACCCTTAACTCCACCAAAGTGCGTGTGAATGAAAGTGCAAACAGGCTTCATTTCCAAACTCTGGGATCATTCTCTCTGCTTTAGAAATCAAACAGAAAGGTCCTCACTGGCCTAGAGCAGAGCTGGGCGAGGCTGCTGGGCCAAAGTGTAAGTGGTGCCCGATGCTGCAGAGCCTGGGCAGAGGTCACATGGTACCATACACCAGCGCCAATGCCCTCCCCTCACTGAGCTCCCAGGTCAAGGTGCGATGATCTCATCTGGGGACAGATGGAGTGAAGGGGTAGTGGGGAGGACAGAAGGCAGATTTCTTTCTCCTTTTCAATGATTTGGTTTCTTTCCAAAGAGTTTGACATTGGTGCAGCAAGTGCTGAAGCCTCAAAGTTTGGGGGCCTGGGAGCCCTTTTCCCCAAGGCCCATGGTCCATCCTGCCTTCCCAGCAGGCATGCATTAAGAGCATGGTTGGCAAATCCACATGGCCACACGTCCCAGCCCTGCTCAGCTGTGTGGACTTGCTGCTTTCTCCTCACACCACAAAGCCACCAAGCATCTCTCCTCAGTCTCAGACGGAGATGAAGCCAAAGGACTGGTGAGTTTACCTCCACCCGAGCAGCCAAGACAGAGAGGCTCAGACTTGCTCTGCCTTACTCTCTGGCCAATGGTGACACCCAAGCAACTTCTGCAAACCCAACCCTCAGCCAGAGGCAGGGCCTGCCCACTCCCTCCCTGGAAGGCTGTGCTCAGAGATACCTCTAAGAGCTGAAAGGGAAGGAACATCTGAAGCCCTGGGAGGGGGGTGCAACTGGGGGGAGGGCTGAATGGCTGCCAGCAAAGCTGTCTGGTCCCTTGTGAGAGAGGACCCCTTACTGGGCTGGGGCAGGAAATCAACTGAACCTTGGGTTTCCCTCCTCTATGGAAAAGATAAAGCTTCATATTTTAACAGTAATAGCCCTTGACATTTTCCCAATGCTGAGCCTCACGTCAACACCCTATCAAACACTTCTGAGAGTACCCTGCACGTGTGCACACACACATACATACTCACACATCACGATTGACTGGGGGGGGGGGCCGGTCTGGGGAAGGCCCCCCCTCCCCCCACTCCACACCCTGCAAGCCATGGGAGCTCAGCAGCTGCTCCTCACCTCCATGTGGGGCCCGCTCCCAGGCTGCAGGCAGGGTTGGCAGTGGCTCAGTGGATGCTGGGCCCCCACTGGGACAGAAAGGTCAAAGTCCCACAGTCCCAGCAGGCACGTGGCTGGCAGTGCAACACTGATGGAGAATGGTAAGAAAGGCTTAAAGGACACAGAGAGTTCAAAGACAGAATTCACCTCCCCAACGCCCAACTTCAAGTCATCTTTGTAAAACTCCTCAAGAGCAGGCCATTTAAGGGACAGGTTGCTGTGATGTTATAGGGTGCGTGCGCCAGACAGAGTGCTACATTCCCTTGACAGGGGGCCTGGCAGGCATGCTCCCCCTACTCCCACTGTGGGCGACACCTTGGCTGGCTGAGACCCACGGCTGCAGAGAAGGATGCTATGCCCAGCTCTGAGAGCAACCACGCCTGCTGGAGCTGCCCCTCCAACCAGAGATCTGAGATTGTCCGACACCTGGGCCTTGGCTACCCAGCCAGCTAAGCTGCCTCCTCCCCACACCCTAAACAGTAAGAGTGTATGGGGAATGTCCATGGAACCTCACCCTCTGCTGCAGAGGGAAAGCGCTCTGACCGCCCACTCTGCTGGAAACAGGACGTGGCGTGGGACACTACAGATGCCAAGCAGTCCGGAATTGGGCCTGTTTAAAAGGCATCGTGGCTCGGAATCCCTCACTTCTGGGCAAAAGGGAGAAAGGCAGCCAAGACTTCCATTGGATCCTAAGAAACATGGTTCTGAGGTTCGCCCACCTCAGGGGAAGAGCCAGCAGGGTCTGGTGGGGCCATGGCGGGAGGTCCTGCTCAGGAAACTGGGCAGCAGGATGAGAACAGCACAGGAGACAGGAAGCCGGGAGGTGTCTTTTTAAGTCAATATGTTTGTGGCAGGGTCACTTCTTGGTAGGAGGAAAGGAGACAAGGAAAGAAAAGCACAGAGATGCCAAAGAGTCTCCCATTCCACCAGACTGTTCTTGACTGCTAACAAAAAAGACCTTTTGGTGATTAAAACAAGTTGGCTAGAGATGTGGGCCGCCACAGGCAGGGAACCCCCTACCCGCTCCATCAGCAATGCTCCCCCAGCACCGTCACACCCTCACTGGGATGCCTGATGAGCTCCAGGACTTGGGGGCTAGGACTCCATCTTCCCCAGGGCTCCTCTGCTTCCATGTATCTTGTAGGAAGAAGCCCCGGAGAGAAGAGGGACCACCCCTGGTCAGGTACAGAGGGCGGTGGGGGCACACGTGGGATATGAGGAACTCGAGTCACGAAGGAAGGAAGCATCAGGTGTAGAGGGAGGCCCGTCTGGGGCTGGAGGAGGACCCAGCCCTGCGCCAGTCACTTTAAGGTGTCATCGGCATTTTTGAACATGAGAATGGCATTATAGATCTTCAAGGCGGGGCCCAGCTTGACGCTCATGATCTTCACGATGTCCGCCTGTGTCAGCAAAAGGAAGGCCTCGCCGTCAATCATCTGAGGGTTGGGGGAGGGAGGTGGAAAGTGGAGAAGGCGGAGAGGGTCATGGGGAAGGAGTGAAGGAAGATGGGCATATGCATGGGGAGGGGCAGGGGAGAAGGAAAATGGGAGTAGAGGATATATGGGGGAAGGAAAGGAGGAGGGAGAGGGAAAGAAGAAGGAAAAGGAGAAAGGAGAAGGGAGGGAGGAAGGAAAAAAGGAAGACAGCAATGGGGACAGAGAAGGAAAGAAAGATATCCACCGGTTTCCCCATGTTCACGCGCGCACACACACACACTTTCTTTCTACTGGACTTCGGTGTATATTTGCATAGTTTTCTGAGTCCTCACTGATATAGCTTCAGAAAACCTGCTGTCACTGTGCGCACATGAATCCACTGGTCAATCCCTGTCCTGTTAACAGACAGGTGGGCATTCGGTCAATGCATCACAGTATTACCTACAAGCTATGAGAGAGAGAGTGAGAGAGTGAGACACAGAGAGATTGACTTAATCTAAGCCCATCCAGGCCTTGGGATCTAACTTGCAGCTTATGGAAATACAGGAGGTTGGAACAAGCTGAATGAACCACAAGGCAGCAATCAGACAAATCCAAACGGGTACATTCTGCAAGACTTTTTTCAAGGGTTCCAGTGCATCACTCAGACTTCTCACTACTGTAACTGCTGGGGCTGATTCTAGTTCTTCAAAGCAGAGGTCGGAGTTTCTAGTCTAGCAGTTTGGGACTACAACAATGGGATTATTGAGGAACATACAAGACGTATGTGTGCTGATGAATATGGGAAGTGTTGAGCCATAATATCGGCAGGGTCATATTTGACCTTGAAGGTAGAGGAATTCAACAGGAAAATGAATTAAATGAGCCAAATGCAATAATCCGCCCTCAGCAATAGCCCGAGAGCTGAGGATAGGACCAGGGAATTTCCCAAGTTGAGGTAACCTAGAGAGCCACACGTGGAACGTTTAACAGAGCCAAGCTAAAATCTAATCAGCACTCTCAAAACCTGGTGACACCCTGGCTGGTATGGCTCAGTGGCTTGAGCGTCAGCCTGAGAATCAAAGGGCTGCCAGTTCAATTCCCAGTCAGGGCACATGCCTGAGTTGCAGGCCAGGTCCCAAGGAGGGGGCGTGAGAGAGGCAACCACACATCAATGTTTCTCTCCCTCTCTTTCTCCCTCCATTCCCCTCTCTAAAAATAAATAAATAAAATCTTTGAAAAAAAATAAATTTTTTTAAAAACCTGGTGAGGAGACTTCTATGCCATCACAACAGAAAGACATGGCCCACAGGAACCCAAGAGAAAGGGACACTTGGGGAGCCAGAAGTTGCTGGTGTTTATAGGCTGCACAGTCAGCGGAGTCTCTTGCCCCTCCTGGGAGCCCCGATTACACCTGGCACACGCCTCCCTCAGAGCCCTTACCACATGCTGCCAGAAGCAGCAACGTACCATTCTGTCTCCGCTATTACATGGGGAGGCTCAGGAGTGGGGACTTCTGCTCTTTTCCTTCCCAGTCCTTGTCACCTTACACGGGGCCTCGCACAGAGCGGGCATCAGTACTGAATACACTTAACAAACACACAGGGCTACAATAAAGATGACCAAGAGGACTGGCAGACTTTGCTCAGGACCTTGAGTGACAACTACCATGCTGGAGGGATGCCCATAAGACCACCTATCCGCTCTAATTCCTCACTCACGAGGCATCCCTCTATGGGCTGGTCTGAGTCCTGGCTGGAGGGCATCTTGACCAGTGTCCCTGAATGCGCTGATTGCATCCGTTCAGCCAGAGAGAACTCACTCTCTGGGGAGACTGATGATGTGGACCAGACCTTGGTCTGGTGGAGGCAGACCAAGCCTCCACCCCCACGAAGGTCTATACTGAGACTCTGTTGGATACTGTTGGTCTACCAGCACACTGTCTCTGCTCTGGCTGTTGGTTTTTTTTTGTATCTCAGAACATGCTGAACCAAAACATGCAGCAGATGTTCCTGGGAGAGACAGCTCTTCTCCCAACAAGGGGACAACACGAAGCCCAGCCTGGGCTAGAGGATTAAATCTTGGGTGGCTCAGCAGCTGGCTGAACGAATGTACTCACAGAGCATTCATTTATGATTTTTTGTCACATACAGAAATGTCTCTAATGGATGCCACATGGTTCTGCTCTGTCTCATGAACACATGTGGGGAAGACTTGGCTTATAACACAGAAGGCTTAGGCTGGACAGGCTTACTAATATCAGAGATGACCAGCATTGAGATTTAAAACAATGAGATTATGAAGCAAACAAGATAACATTTAATAGGGAGAAATGTAAATTCTTACATTAGAGTAATAAAAGAACCAGTGGTACAAGTAACGCACTGGAAAATTCATCTAGATTGTGATGGATAATGGGTATCAACGGCACTTGAGGTCTTTCATGAACCCCGGACCGGTGTGATGTGGCTATAATAAAGCCAGTGCAATCTTAAGTTTTGCTCCCCAAAATATAGGGCCCAAATCAAGGGGAAAAGAAAATGTCTCTTAAATGTGGAATATTTATAAAATGGAGCGCTACTCAACAATAAAAATGAACAAACTACTGGTATACACAGTAACATGAATGAACCTCAGAAACATTTCACTGAGTGAAAGGAGACAGACAAAAAAGCCCACATGCTCTATGATTCTACTGACATGAAGTTCAAGGACAGGTGAAACTAACTTGTGGTGTGAGAAAGGAGAAGAGTGGTTGCCTGTGACACTGGGGACTGATGAAAGGGGCGGAGAAAGAACTTTCTGGTATGATGGAACTGTTTCACATCTTGACCGAAGCCTTGGGTTCAGAGTGAATACATTTCAAACTCTTGTGTAAGTGTACTTTTAAGATGTGTGCATTTCTTTCCGCGCACACTTGCTTTCCATTTAAAAACATCTAGGTGTCGGCTCATCAGTGGTAGCCCATGTCCCGCTCTGCTGAGTGACGGCGATGAGGGGGTAGGCTATGCAAGTGCGGGGCAGGGAGCCTTTGGGTAATTTCTGCACCTTTCTTTCAGGTACAATTTTGTTGCAAACCTGAAACTGCTCTAAAGTAACAAGGTCTTTTTAAAAACAAAAGCAAAGCCATCTGGAGGGGCAGCAGCCCAGGTGTTCTGTGTGGGTCAGAGGAGGTGCGAAACGCAGGTGCAGCTCTGGACACATGTCACCACGAGATCTCCGACCCGGGAGGAGCGTGCCTGGAATGGGGAGGAGTCAGGAGCCCCACCCAGCAAGGATCTGATGAAGAGACTGGGGTGGGCCTTCGGTGGGGAAAGGGGCAGACTTCCTTCTCAGGGGCCTCCACCTACATGGGGGCCCTGATGGAGAGCAGAGACTACGCTTTCCTGGGAGGAGGGGGAGGTGTGCATTCTTTGGAAGGAAGATCTAAACAAACTCAACGGTCCCTTCCAGTTTCAAACTCGACGACGTAGGAGAGACACAATAAAGCTCTTCATTTAAGGACAGCTACACACTAAAAGTCAGAACCACCATGGACTGAACCCCCTCTGTATCTGTTATGCTGGTAAAGTGATATGATTTCTATATTACTCTATAATATTATATGTAATATTAATATAGCATAATATATATATTACCCTATAGTCACGTAATAGTATATATACTAGCAGTATAATTATACTAGACATTCTGATACATTGATCCAGTCATCGTTTCCAATGCTCACAATGGCTTTGAAAGGTAAGCCTCGTTATACCTATTTTATCTCAGTTTCACACATAAGAAGATGCAGGCTCAGCAACTGTCAAAAATTGATTGGCAGAACTGGATTCAAACCCAACTGTCTGCAAAGCCAGCATTCTTGTGTCTACAGCTCACTGCTTCTTATCTTTGGGGAGCTCCTGGGTCCTGACCTGAAGTGCAAGTTAGGACCCTTGCAGTAAATGGCAGTACCTGTGCCATTCAAAATGCCCTTTGGTGGACTGACTGGAGGTAAGCTGGGAAAACAAAGATCGGGCAGAGAGCAGGGCGGTGAATGGAGTCTGGTCTCCGGGGTGCTTCTCCCTTCCTGGGGATAGTCTGACTGCAGGGCTTCCCAGCTGGGCCTCGGTCCACACCAGATTTTCCACAGAGATGTGGTCACTCTGACTACTCTCTCCCCCAGGTGGGACGGCAGAGGGGCATCTCTGTCTGAGGGCAGCTGCTTCCTGCCACCTCCGTGAGTGACCTTCCTCTGTCCCCACTCTGCACTTGCACCTGCCTCACTTACCTCATCTTTGAAGAGACGTGCTTGGTCCTCACAACCTGTCAGGGTCTGAACGAAGCCGGAGACCTTGAAAATCAAAGAACACATGTTGCCAAGGAGACAGGCCTGGGAGGAGACGGGCCTGGGAGTACATGGGAGAGGTGGCCTCCTCTGGCCTTGGAGCCTTCAGGGCTGTGACAGTGTTGCTTGTACTTATTGGCCTGGCCTAAGAGGATCCTTGCGTCTCTATGTTGCTGGATTTCCAGCTGGGCTGGCAGCCTGCCCCCACCCCACCCATCAGGATGAGCCTACGGAACAGTCTCTCCGTCAGTCCCCACTGGGCAGCCAGGAGGGACTGCCCACTCGGGGGATGAGTGGGAGACAGTGTCAGAGGCAGTGTCCACCTCTGTCCTGCAGGGGGGCCTCTGTTGAACCAGGCTGTCATGGTGACAGGGCAAAGTGGGGGACGGAGAAGGGGCAGGGGCCCGCACTCCTCACCTCGTCGATGGTCCACTTGGCGACCGTCGAGGCCGAGATGCCCGCCACCCCCGGCAGGAGCTTGCAATGCTGCTCCCAGCACAGTGAGAGTGACCGGTCAGGGTGGGCCGACAGGGCTGACATGAAGAGGGACTGGTGGATGACATCAGTCGTTAGTGCTGGAAAGCAGAGGCAGAGGCTAGCAGGCCAATGCCGGGGACTAACCTGGCCCAAAGCCCCATGCTACTCGGGAGGACCGTGGCCAAGAAGGCGGTCCGGATGGGACTCCTCATCTGGGGCTCGCTCCTTCCGGTAAAGTGGGTTCTTCACTTTACAGACTCTCAGGTCGGCTGTTTGGAATGACCCTACCCTGTCCCTCTGAGGCCACACCACTGGGCCCTGTGACATCCTGGCACCAGTCTCTAGACACCTCGCATCCAGGTGGCCCTGGGCATCCAAGAGAGCACAGCCCAGGCAGGCATCAGAAGCTGGTTCTGTTTCTCCTACTTTCCCGAAGTCCTTTCGGGCCCTTACTAACTTGCTCTTCAATCCTGGGCAAGCCACATATCGGGGCCCTCAGTTTCCCAGCCTGTAAATGAACAGGTTGGGGAAGGAAATCTCTGCGGTTTCCTCCTGTTCTTTCGCTGACACTCAGAGGGCTGGGAAGGCCCTAGGAGTCGGGGAGCACAGCTAACTCCTGTCCCCTGCAGGAAGCCTTCCTTCGCCAGAGCTGTTTACCAGCGAACTTTGGAGCCCACACTGAGGAGGTCTACCCATGGCTGTGTGAGAAGCCTCTGGAACAAAATACAGAGTGATCGGTGTCCCATCTGTGAGAGAGCCAGCTGGTAGAACAAGGGAGCCCTGCAGAGGTGACAGGCCTGAGCTCGGTCCCCTGCTCTGTCACTGAAGGGCCTGGAGGCCCTCTCCTGGGAAGACTTAACTTCCCTCGTACTTAGGAAATTTCTGGAATGAACACAGTAGGCATGCCCCCTCTGGTGGTCAGAACGTGGCCCTACAATGGAAGCCCACCAGGTATTCCACAGGCAGGTGGAAGAGGGGCCGCTGCAGTCCCATCCCCCAAAGTCCTCACTCTGAGGGCCAGGAGGCAAGCCAAGGCCTTCCCCAGTCTGGCCTGAGGCTGCAGGAATCGCCTTCTGTCTCCAGCAAGAGGAAACAGTACGTATGAAACAACACCCAGAGGGAGACAGGCAACGATCAGGACTAATAAGAATTCCCGCAGGTTATTAAGCACTTCACAGGACCATCTGATGTAAGCCCTCCACCACGCTTCAAGATGGGCACCGTTATCACCAGCATTTTACAGACGAAGAAAATGAGGCTCAGAGAGGCGGCATCACCTGCTGGAGGTTTCCTGGCTGGTAAAAGGCAGTCTGAGTTCAGGTTCTACCTGGGTTACAGGGACTGTCTCCGAAGCACTTGAATCGCTTGGGTCCTGCCCAGAAACTGTGCAACGAGCCAGGTGATTGCTCATGGTCTCTTCTTGCCTTAAAATGATGTGCGTTCAACTCCACTGAGGCAAGATCCCCAGCGTCCCCGCCGTGTATCAGGCCCTGTGCTACTGGCCAGAGATGTAACATGTGTGCATCACACAGTGGAGGGCTCTGTCACTTTGTCCCTCCCCTTGAAGCATGCTATGGACTAAACTGTGCCTTGCCCCCATCCCTGGCTGGTGTAGCTTAGTGGGTTGAGTGCTGGCCTGCAAGCCAAAGGGTTGCTAGTTCAATTCCCAGTCAGGGCACACACGCCTGGGTTGTGGGCCAGGTCCCCAGTGGGGGGTGCACGCGAGGCAACCGCATATTGATGTTTATCTCCCTCTCTTTCTCTCTCTCTAAAAATAAATAAATAAATATTTCCTAAACGGTGCCCCCCTCAAATTCACATGCTAAAACCCTAGCCCCGGTGCCTCGGAATGTGACTGTAAGCGGAGAAAGGGCCTTCAAAGTGGTGAGTAAGTTGAAATAAGATTGTTAGGGTGGGCTCTAATCCAATCCGACTGGTGCTCCTATAAGAAAAAGAATTTTGGGCACACAGATTGGTGAGGGGGTGGCACGCAGGCACAGAAGAAAGACCAGGTGAGGGCACAGCAAGAAGGCAGAATCTGCAAGCCAAGAGGAGAGGCCTCCGAAGAAACCAAACCTTTCCGTACTTCGTTCTTGGACTTTTAGCTCCCGGAAGTGCGAGAAAACAAGTTTCTGTTGTGCAAGCCCCCAGGTCTGTGGCGCTTGGTGGTGACAGCCGAGCTCAGACAACGGCGATGGGAACTGCACTGACACTTGGGTTAGGCGCTCCGTGCCCATTATATGGGCAGCTCGTAGCAGGAGGAGTCAGGCCTGAGCTCGAATCCCAGCTCTGCTCCTTCCCAAGCGCAGGACCTGAGCAAATAGCTCCTCTGTCTGAGCCTCCCGTTTCCCTCCTCCCAGAGGGAGAGAACAATAGCCCGTCACCGGATGCTGGGAGAGTCAGCGACGGTGGGGGTGAAGCCCGTGAAACGCCCGGCCTGTAGCCTGTAGCGGGTGCTCAGTAAGCCCTGGCAGTAACCACTATCATTCCAGGTCGTTGACACCTGGAAGGCAGTTATTCATGTTTTCTAACGAGGAAGCCGAGGCTCAGAGAGGTTAAGTGACTTGCTCAAGGTCACTCCCAGGGAAACCAGAATTAAAAAGAACAGAGCCAGGGGCAGCATTCAACCTTATCAAGGAAAACTAGAGGCCCGGGGGGTGCTCTGTGTCTTTCCCACAGACTCCCAGAGAGGCCATGGGTGCAATGGGGCTAGGGCCTATGGTCATTCAAGGCCATTCAAGGCCCCATCCATACTCCCGCCGCTGTGTTATGCTCCCCAAGTATCTCAAATGAAGAGATACAACCCTCCCAGCTTCTCCTTCTCTGGACTCCCTCACCTCCCGCATCCCACCAATTGTAAATACTGCGTGGAGGCCATGGAAATAAAGGACCCTGGACTTACTCGGGAAGTCTTCTTGTGGAATCTTCCGAAACTTTGGAGGGCGCCCAATCCTGGAGAGAGAGGGACCAGGTCCAAGGCGGGGAATCAGGGCCTGGCCTGGCCCAAGAGGACACGAGGCCCTGCACCCTTGCCCTCCGCACCGGCCGTGGTGGCGGGGCTTCTTCCTTAGGGAGAAGCCCGAGAGGTTCTTCTTACGGGCCGAGGCCTCCGAGTCAGAGAGCTCCGCCTTCAGCCGGCTCTGGTTCCTCTCAGCCAGCGGGCAGCCCGAGAGGCAATGGTGAGCCGTGAACTTGCCTGTGACGTGGCCAGACCCGTCACAGCCCGGAGTGGGGCACTTCCTGGGGAAGAAGAAGGCATATAAGGTGGGCTGACTCTGCTCATTCCCATTCGGAGAGGGTCTTTATTGAACCCTGAGGGGCCGCGCACAGTGGGTGTACGACAGACCCTCTCTGTGTGAACAATGCCTGAGGGTCTTAGCAGGAACCCTTCCCTCACCGGTGGTGAAAGCTGTACTTGGAGGTCCTCGTGGGCGGCAGACTCCGATAGCTGAGAGGGGGACACCCCCCAGGGGAGGCAGCGCTGGGCTCTCTGGGTCCTGGGGGAGCAGGAAGGAAAGAGTCAGCATAGGGTCCTGGGGCTGGGGTGGGGTAGGAGGAATGGGGAGGAGGGCAGAAGCAGTTTCCATGGCGAAGGTCAGCACTGGGCACTGGTTCCCCAGGTACAGGGGCCCTAAGCTAGGCAGTGACACCATCTCCTGCTACTGGGTATCCACCCCTCTGTGGGGAGTGAGGGGCTCGGCTCTCATACACTTCGGTGAAACCTGCAGGCCACGCCCTCTGTCCCTGTGGTGGGGGGAAGATCAACGCAGAGGTGGTGTGGGCACAGCAGTGCCTAGGAGCCCCGACAGGCAGGTTCACGTTATTCTGTCTGTGTTCCTGTCTCATCCCCCAGACTTCAGTCATTTTTTTTAGGGTCTGTCCATGCTTGGAGAGTAATAGAGAAGGATCAGCACGCCATGTGAGACAGATGTGGTAGCAGCGGGGAAATAGGACAGGGGGTTGGGAAATCCTGAGGGCCAGAACTGGGGCTGAGCAGTCCACTGATCTGACCTCTAACCCCTGCCTGTGGGGACAGAGATTTTATTTAACAGAACCAGCACATCCTTAGCAGATGCCACGTGTGCTCTGTGTGGTTCTGCTAGATGCTATGAGAGCTCCCTGGTGTGGAACTACCCCCTGAGCACAAGCTCCCAAGTGAGTTTCCCCTTCATACCTCAATACCCCAAACTCAACTGCTTAGTATAGCAGAAACCCCCAGGGCAGGGAGACTGCGTGACCTCAGAGCATGCTGTGGCTGCCAGAGCCCTCCGTGTCAGACCTGGGCATGCTACCAGGGAAGGGGAGGTAAGAGCATGGGGTGGGGGGAGGCTGAACCCGAGTAGGAAAGGATCAGGGCGCCCTAGGGACACGCACGGAGAGGGGGCTGCAGGGGATGCCCTGTCTCGGAGCACCAGCCGGCGGGGTGGATGTCTGGGTGGTCGGCATCGATCCAGAAGTCATAGGCGTGACTCCAGCCATCGAAGTGGAGCTGGGGAGGAAAGGTGGTCAGGTGTTCCTCATGGAGCCCAAGGTCCTGCAGGCTACAGGAGGCTCTCCCCATCCCCGGGGCCTATTAGAAGAAAGATCCTGGCTTGGAAGAACCCAGGGGCCAACTCCACAATGATGCCTGTAGGCTGCAACATTTTCTAAGGGCTTCACCCATTAAGTTATGGGCATCTCCCATCAATCCTTGCTTAGGACCGGGATTATTAGGCCCATGTTATAGGAAGAATGCTAAGGCTCAGAGAAGGGAAATGACTTACGCAGGCCCACAGGGGTAGGTCACACATGAGGCCAGAATGAGACCCAACATCTTTGGCCTCCAGTTTAGAGCTCTCTTCACCACAACGTGCGATCTCCCTTATGTCTGGCTCATGCCATGCCCTCGACTTTGAATTGATCTACAGAATTCCTACCTAGTCGGTCTGTTCACTTGCCCAGCCCATGGGGCCGGGAGCTACCTTTACTCGATGGTCCTCCACATCCTCCACACTAGCCACACGGATCAGGGCTGGGTTCCTGCGGTCCACGGCCTCCAGCTTCATGTTGACCAGAAAGCTGTGTGGGGGTCGCTGCAGGGGGACGGCAGCCTTCAGGCCAAGGCCAAGTTGAGCACTGCTGAGGCCTCGAGAAGGAGGTCCACGTGCTGTGCCTGGAAACCTGGGGCCCGCCCAAGGGGCGGGGGACAGGACCCCACCCTAGCTGGCCAAGGGCTCCAAGCCTTCCTGAGCTCAGATCCAGGGACAGAGAAGAGTCAACTCACCACCTTGAAGGCCCAGGTGGGCACAGCAGAGGTCCCAGTTTCTTCCAGATACTTCTCCCAGCAGAAACTGTCAGGGTCAGGGTAGTCTGGAGGAGAGGATGGGAACAGTGTCCAGCACCCAGGCGCACCGGGAGAGCCCTCTGCCCTGAGGAGGCCCGTGGAGGACCATCTCCCCCCATGCCACCACGGCCAGCTCCTTGCAGGGGGCTCCTGAGGCTGAGGGTACTTGCAAGCACCTCACCACCTCCCAGTGTGCAGGGCTGTCCGGGAACCCTGGTGCCCCTCCCTCCACACTACCCTGTTGCCCCAGCTCCAGCCCAGCCCCACCTGAACCTCTACTGTACGTGGGCCCATGTAGCACTCCAAAAAGGGAAGGGTACGCTGTCTTCACTCTGGACTCCTGCACCCTTGTTTGGGGGGACGGGGTTTATCCAACTTTCTTCTCTTAAACCCCCACACAGTCCGGGTTTGACAGGACTCTCCTAAACTTAAAGGGGTCTCAATTCCCAGGCACAGAAGCTGAGGTTCCAGGACACATCTGTCCCCTCACCCTGGCCCTAAAGACCCAGCGAATGAGCTACTGGTACGGGATCAGGGGAGAGGGCAGTGGGGCCAGGCTTCACAGTCACCTTGTGGAGGAGTGAGGGGCTTTCCTTGCTTCTGGCACCAGCCCACGGGGTGGATGTAGGGGCTGCTGGGGTCACACCTGAAACCCAAAAATACATCACTGCGCCAAGTGAAACTTGGAGGCCCTGAGCCTGCTGTCCTGCAGCAGCGTGGCATCAGGGCCCACGCTGATTCTACTTCTTAGTGAGAGTTAGACGGGCAGCTGCCGAGAAAGTCGGAAAACTGTAGCATTAACTAACAGCTCGAACACCGCCATCCTACCTGAGGGCAAATCAGGACTCTCAGGGATCTGCGCATCTTAACCTCGGTATTTTTAGATGATACAGCTAATATTGCCTTGTGTTTCTTATGATACAGATCAAATCCACAGGACAGTCAATTATCCCCCTAAACAAATAGGAAGTCCAGGGCTGGGCGGGGACCACATGGTGTCTAAGTTTTTGAAATCTTGCCTCCTGCCCCCTGCCATCCCCTCGCCACCCCTCCCGCCCCAGGGGGAGCCTGGACCCTCCCACTACCAGTAATCGTAAGTGTCGTCCCAGTTGTCAAAGTGCACCAGGAAGCGGCTGCCCACCACGTCGGTCACACTGGCCACGCAGACGAGGGACGGGTTCATGCGGTCCACGGCCTCCAGCTTCATGCCCACCTGGAAGCCCAGGGGTGGGGGAGTCTGGGGGCAAGAGGAGGGGCTGCCATGGCCAAGCCAGGCAGGCTCGTGCTAGCCTGGAGCCCACCGGCAAGGGAAGGAGTGGGTTCCCTAAGGGTCATGCTGGGGGCTGGGGGGTGGGAGAAATAGGCAGAACCACAACCCCCAGCTCGGAGTCACTCAGAAACTTCTGGCCTCCCAGGTACATTCAGAGGAAGCTTCCCTGTGGCAGAAGATGAGTGACTGGCAGGAGGCTACACATTCACCCAGAGTGTGCCAGGCTGAGCGCAGCCTCCCTTACCCTACGAGACAGCTGTCACCAACCCCATCTTATAAGGCAGATAACTTGCCCAGCACCACCGTGCTAGCCAACGGTGGGGAGAACCCCCCGTCACTTGGGAACCTGCAAGTTAGGTCTCTGGGGCTGAACCGGAGTGGGCGGTAACTGTCCGATCAGCATGGAGGGGTCCCTGACCCAGGGAAACCCTGGACTTTTGATATGGTGGTATTTTTAATGAGGGTTCCCTATATCTCTCAGACCTTTTGCTTGGGATTAGGAGATACTTGAACTGCTGGGTAGAGCTGCCAGCTGCCTTGAACAGAGAAAAAGACAAGGGGTGAGTTTGTTGGGCCTAAGTGGGAGAGCTTTGACGTCAGGCAGAGAGAAGGAAAAAGCAGCTCCAAGGACAGAGGCTTGGACTGTGCACCAGAACTACAGAGCAAACCAAAGGGGGTTAACAAGAACGGCGACCTCTCGGAGTCCAGGCTGGGTGGGGCACCAGGGCCTCCCAGGGGGTGCATGGAGCAGAGGATTTCTGTAGAGGGAACTGGGAGACAGCCTACGCCCAGCTTCCCCCTCTGGCCATGGCCTCGCCAACGTGCCCCTCCCATTTGGTAGGAGAGACCAGAACAGAGCTGAGAGTACCGGTAGACTCTCCTCATTAAGTCAGACACCCTGGGCCAGCTGCAGCGACTCTGTCCCCGGGGCAGGCGTCCACTCTGGCTGAGGGGCACTCACGTGGCTCTGGCTCACAAACAGGTGCTTGGGGGCAGCCTGAGCTCTTGTGCCGCGCAGGTACTGACTCCAGCTGAACTCCTCCTCCTTGAAACCTAGGCCCCTCGGCAGGGGAGGGACGAACAGAGCGCCGTGCAGAGGCTGGGCTGCAGCTAGGGCACCCCACACTAAAGCAGCAGAATTGGGCAGGCCTGAGGACCCCACAACCCTTGAGAGCCTGACTGGGGACCCTCTGCCAAAGCAGGACACAACCCAGTGGACACTCAAAGGGCAAGGGCAGAAGCCTTGGGGCCAAGACAGCAGGAGGTGATGAGGAGAGGCTGGCTGTGCAAGGGGGAAAGGGCAGGGGGACCGCGGGGAAGAAGGGATGGGTCGGAGGGCTGCTGCCTCACATGCCGACCCAGCTAGGCCTCACCTTTGGGGGGGTGCAGCTTGTGCCCAGTCTTCTCGGTCCAGGCAGCAGGGTGGATGTCAGGGGAGTTGGCATTGATCCAGAAGTCATGGCACTCGGCATACCCATCAAAGTGCAGGCGGAGACGGTAGCCACAGACCTGGCTCCGTGAGGGGGGACCACAGGGACTCTGATGCCAGCAGACACCCACTCCCTTGCCCTCACCTCTCCCGCTTGGCCTGGTCGTCTCCGGAGCCCCAATGCTGGCAGGCTCCCCACCTCCCTTCACTTCCAAGGTTTCCCCCCATCCTGAACCTTGTCCCACACTCTCCCATCCCGCAATAGGGACAGTTCATGTACTCATGAGCCCTGAGTTCTGGGTTCAAGACAGGCATGCTCTTCAGCACCCTCCTGCCCTTGAAGACCTAGCCAGAATGCCAAGGGGACCTCCCAGGGTTCAGGCCTGCTCGGGGCACCGGTGACCTTTTCTTCTGCTCCATTCTCTTGCTGCTGCCCACTCGCACACTCTCTTCTGGCTTCCCTGAGCTAGTGGCAGCTCCTGGAACGTGTGGCCTGTTCCACGTCCCAGAGCCTTTGCTCACTTTGCTGCTGCTGCCCGGGACACCCTAGTCATGCGCAGCCGTCTCTCCAGCCTCAGCAAAGGAGGCCCTTCCTCTGCGAAGCTTCTCCTGCCCCCTCAGTGCTTCTCTGCACACATCTGTCCCACACCTGTGGTATGTAGCTGATAGGTTCACCTGGCCGATTCCCACACAACTGAGCTCCTAGAGGACAAGGACCTGGTTGGATTCATGCCGACCCCCTGCCCTCAGGATGTCCTCAAGCTCCCCCAGCACTGAATACACACCCGCTGAGGATCATCACCACCCCTCACACTTTGTCTGGAGGTTTTTGTTCAGTTTTTGGATTTCTGTGTATTCCGTCTTAATCCCCTCCTAGACTATGTGTTTTCTGAGGACAGGTCAGTGTCTCCCTGATCTGAGTCCATGCCCTCCGGGCCCTGGGCAGGCTCCACCCATCTATCCTGACAGACATCATCAGAACGGTGGCAAGACCCTGCTCACCTCGGCCACGGTGAGGACGAAGTACATGGATGGGTGCTGAGGGTCGATGCCTTCCAACTTCATGCCCAGTCTGAAGCCATTCTTGTTATGAGGGACCGCCTGGTACTGTCAACGCACAGATTGGAGAGGACCCAGCTTCCATCCAGCCTTATCCTTGCCTAGTGGGCTTGGGGTGAAGGAGCTCCTTTAGGCCCCACCCGCCTGGGACTACCAAAAGGATAACTTCTTTGGGTATTTAGTGCAGTGGGACAGACTGGCCCTCAGGTCCCTTGAAAAATGTGGGCTGAGTCAGGGCCAGACTTAAGGGTTCCCTCGAACCCAAGTCACTGAAAGATCAACATACGGAACTGAGTAGCAGGCACCAGAATTCCAAAGCCTACAGGCCCAGTCCTGGGTGAGCCTGGGTTCCACCTCCCTATTTCTTCCCACCCTGGACACCCCTTATAGTGGGCTCTTTTCTACTTTGGGCCCCTAACCAGTATCTCCCCTTTCCATCCTGACAGTCCTTTAGGGGATGTCAGACACAGAAAACACCAGAAGGCCTGAGTTGGGTGGGGAGTCCCGTGACTGCGAATACAAGCATTTCCTAGGCAGAAATTGTCCCACTCACGTCCTGGAAGAGGCTGACCGGGGCGGTGATGGCCTTCTGCTCCTCAAGGTAGGACTCCCACGACCAGCCTTCCTTCTTCTCCCCTGACGCTGTGGACAGGAGACAGACTGGCGGGCCCAGAACTGTGGACATGGTAATGGAGGAGGCCTGAGTGCCAGAGCTGACTATGCATGACCTTTGTTCCATTTTTCTTAGAACCAAAGGGTCAGAATGGGGTCCAAAATGGCCAGGTCAGACCAACGGTGAGTACAGACTTGCTCAGACCACCAAAATGAAACAACACCACATGATACTCAAGTCTTTGGTTACCGAGCCCAGCAGTGAGGCCTACTTATAACGAGGTAGAGGATAAACAAACACACGGTATAGCCCCCAATAAAGAACACACATATAGTAAGTAATACACAAGGCGTAAACACTGTTTTTCGTTTTTTTTAAAGGGTCTCTTGTATCCACTATTTGTTATTATTAATTAATTATTTTTAGAGAGAGGCGAAAGGAGGGAGAAAGAGAAGGAGAGAAACAGTGATCAGTTGCCTCTCTCACACCTCCAACTAAGGACCTGGCCCACAGCCCAGGCATGTACCCTGTCTGGGAATCGAACCAGCAACCTTTCAGTCTGCAGGCCGGTGCTCAGGCTACTAAGCTGCACCAGGTGGGGCATAAACATTGTTCTTCTCTCGTTCTTTCTCTCACACATGCTAACTCATGCTCACATATATATGTACAACACACCATCTCAACGGCAACCTACACTCCCAGCCTCACACGTCCGAATGTGTAAACTCATAGCACATGAATACATGAACACACCGGTCACCATACCAGGCTGGCTGCTGCGCCACTCCTCACTTTCTGGGGTGCAAGCAGCGGGTTGTCCCTCTGGATCCTTTCCTTCTTGCTTCTCCTGTGGGAGGCAAGCCTGATTCCAGCTGCTTGTCCTCTTGGGTTTGGGAGAAGCCCCAGTCGCTATTCCTGGCCCAGGCCTGGCTCTCTGACCACATGGTGTTTTTCCCCAAACAGGTGAAATTTCTTCTAGGCCACCAGCAGGAACACAGCTCCAGCTGACAACCCCCTACCAGCTGGGCCCAGACTCACATGAGTAGGCCCCTGCCACGCCCCAGCTACACAACCCAATTACAATTCTCTTCATTCCCAGGTAGGGAAACAGGATGCACACACCTGTCCTGTGCTCATTTTGCCTGCCCCCTGGAACTTCTTGCCCTGTCTCTTTCTGCTTCTCTGCAAATAGAGCCCTGTGCTTCCGGGCTGTTGGCCTAGTGCCTGGGTTCCAACAACAGAGCTCTCCATCTGACCACACCGCTGTCTTGGGTGCTGGTTCATGTGAATGTGTTTTAGCCCTGATGCTAGATTGAGATGGGACCTCCAGAGAAGCAGCAGCGTGTTTATTCACCCCCCTCCAGCCAGGTACAGGACCTGACTCAGGATGAGACCCTAAAAGATGAGTGAGTCTTCGCCGGCCCAGCCCCATGACCTGGACCGATGGGGAGGAAAGTGGGAATTGAGGGAGAGCCTCTAGCCTCCCCCTTCCCTGGCACTGCTCTCCTCCTACCTTGGCGTCTGGCTCTGACTCCTCTGATGGGCTCTGGTATTCCCTGTGCTTCCTCTTCTTCATGGGTTTGAGGAGATCGGAGGTGCTGGTACAGGAGGGCTTCTGGCCTGAGGAGTTCTCCACTATGACTGACCTGAGGGAGGGGCAGCTGAAGGAAAGAACCAGCAAACACCCACTGGGCACCACCCAGCCCCTCTCCTAGGCCATAAACAGAAATGGGGCCTTGGGGCCCAAAGCAGAGCAAGTAGAGGGGTAAGTCCTGATCCTTACCGCTCCTGGAAGAGCTGGGGACAGCCACCACTGGAGGAACCAGGATCCGGACAGGAGCCTAGCTGAGGCTCACACACGTGGCACTGACAGGGGCCATCACCCTTTGAGGGGTCCTGCGAGAGATCTTCTGGAGGGTCCTGGAGGAGGTCCGCTGTGGAGGCCAAAGGGGCCTCAGGCCACCTACCCCACCCTAGCCTCATCCAGGCTCCTCCCACTTCGGAGCCCTTCCTCCACCTAGGTCCCACCTCCTCGGGCTCCCCTACGGGACACCCCCGCCCCACCCCCCAGGCTTCTGCATCTTAGGACCAACCCCTGGGCGCACCTGCAGGCAGCCGGGCCTCACGCCCGACCATGGCTCCTTAGGGAGCTCAGGCCTCGCTCCACCCGCGCAGGGGCCCAGCTCCGGGCCTGGGGCTCCTACCCGGCTGTAGAGTGCCCGCATCGCCACCTCCCGCCGGGGCCTCGCCAGCTTCGTACTCCGCCACCTCTTCCCGCCGCAGTTCCGTGCTTGAGGGCTGCTCGGCTCCCACCTTGTTCAGTGGCAGGTACTCGCTTATCCGGAACTGGAGCGCGGTAGGATCTCAGGATGGCGATTCGGGTATCCGCCCTTGACCCACCTCCAGTAGGCACTGTCCTTCCCCCACCGTCTTACTCGAGCCACACCCCCAGCAGCCGCCGGACTCCGCTCTTGGGTGCCCCACCCCTAAGCCACGCCCTCAGACACCTGCAGGCCCCGGCCCCAGGGCGCCTCACAGCAAGGCACGCTCTTAAAGCTTCGTCCCTGAACACTCGTCTCCAAGCCACGCCCCCAGAGCCCACTTTCCACGAATCTTGTCTCTAGGACCCCACGTGTCTCGAGCTCAGAGTGCCTCCAAGCCACATCCCAAGATCCCTTACTCAAAGCCCCACCCACCCACCGAGTCCTACAACTCCTCCACCTTCCCCTACTTTCCACCTCAGGCCCCGCCTCCTAGTCCGCAGTCCCCACCCCGCAGCAGCAGTTGGCTGGACCCGCCAATCCCCAGAGACACTGACCCTCAGGCTGCTCCCAGGAGGCGGGGCCTCGGCCTCGGTCCACTCCAGTAGCCGCACTGTGCTGGCGCTGGAGCTGGCTCCCGGCCCCGCGCTTAACTGCGGTAGAACGGTGGCAGTGACAGGTACGCTGCCTGACACTCGTTGCGGGGCGCCCACATGGATCGGCTCCCGCGGAAAGCAGGACACATCCAGAGAACTGCTGGGCAGGCCAAGGGTGGCAGAGCTGGCTGTGAACAGATACAGGAACAGACACGACACAGGTGAGCCCGGTGGCTCTGCCCCAATCCCGCCATGCATGTGTGTAGGCAGGTGAAAACTATCATCTCCTCCCCAGGATCCACACCTGCTTTGGAAGATATGGGAATGCGCCTCCTCCCCAGACCCCTGGTTTGGCCCACCTGGAATGATGAAGGCAGTGGAGGGCAGGTGAGGGCCGGAACCTGGGCTGTCTCTGGCCACCAGGTGCACGCTGACCTCCCCTGTTGATGGTCCCTTCAGTGTCCTCAGCATCTCCATTTCAGCATGCCCCTCCATCCTGGTAGGCCTGCGTTCAGAATACAGCCCCCAGGGTGATCAGGGAGGGAGGGGGCTTCCTTGAGGAGCTGCCCACCTTCAGAGAAAAGTGTAAGCCCCAAGGGGAGTATATGGTGTCTTAGGAACCCAGCATCAAGTCTGGCTCCTAGCTGTAACCAGGTCAGCCAGCTGAGGGCTCTAGCCAGGCCCTGCACCTCCCTCAGTCTCCTAAGATGAGCGCGTGAGAGGGTGCTTTGTAAACTGTGACATGTAGAACTGACCCTGGAGAGTATGTTTCCAGCCAAAGTTCTGTCTGGCCAGCTGTCTTGAGGACAGAGCCCAGGCCAAGTCCAAACCCCCCTCTTTCTCAACCCCTACCTCCAACCCCCTAGAATCACTTCTCCGCCTGGGGTTTTGGAACCCTCAAACACCAGGTTGCCCCTCACTTGCACAGGTCCGTTTCCCCAGAAGATGACCTTTCCTGATCATGTTCTGTTATGACCCCTGTCCACCACTCCTGCCCCAGCAGGAGTGAGCACTCAAACATCTGTTGAACAAATTCCCACATCTGAAGAGCAAAGAGGTGGTGGGCGAGGACCCTGGCAGCGCATGGTTCCGCCTTAATGAAGCGATGACAATACTGGCATTGATGAAGAGGTGGCTAAACAGGTAAACGTAGGGGAAAGAAGACCTAGTGACATAACAGATATGCTCACTATCTATCATCTGAACTCCTAAAATGTGCTGGCCGCTGTCCTAGACATCTTACCAACACTGTCCAGCAGAATTTTCTGCGATGCTGGAAATGCCTGACACAGTAGCCACTCACACATGTGGTTACTGAGCACTTGAAAAGTGGCTAGTGTGACATGAGAAATGGAATTTTAAATCTTATTTAATATGAATTTAAATAACCACAGAGGCCATAGTTATTGTACTGGAAAGTACAATAACTTTATACACATCTCAATTGCTTGTTGGCTCTATCTTCCAAACACACCGCGAAGTCTGACCATTTCTCTCCATCTCTTTTGCCACCGCGCTAGTCCCAACCACCATCGGCTCTCCTTGGACTTCAGAAATTGCCTCCTAACCCATTTGCCTTTCTTCCTCTCCTTCCCCCTCCAGTCTATTCTCCAGGAAGAGAAGGCTTTGAAAATGTGAATGACATAATTTCCCTATCCAAAATTCTTCCCTCGCTTTCCACTGTCCTTATAGTAAAATCAAAGTGCTTTACCCTATAGAATTTAGCCCATCTTCCTCTCTGACCTGATCCTCCATCCTCGACAGACTCTCGTTTTCTTCTATTGCTTCACATATGTTCCCAACTCAAAACCTTTGCCCTTGCTGTTCCCTCTGCCTGAAATGCTCTTCCCCAAGCTCTCTGCTTGGCTGCCTTCTTCCCATAGTCCAGGCCTCAGCTTAGTGGTCACCTCATCAAAAGAGGTCTTTGCGGACCTCTCAAAGTAGCAGCCCACACCTCACCCCTTCTCACTACCGCTTATCTCATTATTGTGTTAATTTCCTTCATTATAATCAATAATAATGATCTTCATTTGCTCACCTGTGTTTGATCAGTCATCGGCACATACATGTAAGTTCCATAAAGGTAAAGGCATTTTCTGTCTCGTTCACTTCTTTATCACCAGCACTGAGCATGGTGCCTGGCACACAGTAGGTACTCAACAAGTATTTGTGTTAGATTTCAGCCATTTCTACTTGTTAAATACAAAAGCATTGTGTTGCCCCAGCTGCGTAGCTCAGTTGGTTGGAGCCTTGCCCCAATGCACCAAGGTTGCAGGTTGCATGCCTTGTCAGGGCACGTATAAGAATTAACCAATGAATGCATAAATAAGTGGAACAACATCTCTTTCTTTCTCCCTTCCTCTCTCTCTATAAAATCAATCAATAATTTATTTATTTTTATCCTCACTCAAGGACATTTGTTTCATTGCTTTTAGAGAGAGAGGAAAAGGGAGAGGGAGAAGGAGAGGGAGAGAGGGAAAGAGAGAGAGACACTGATGTGAGACAGAAACATCAATCTGTTGCCCTCTTGCACATGCCCAGGCCAGGGATTGAACCTGCGACCTTTCGGTCTAGAGGATAATGCTCCAACCAACTGAGCCACACAGGCCAGGGCCCAAAAACTGAATAAATAATTAAAAAAAAAAAACCCACTGTGTTGATACCTGGTTGCTTTAAGGTGTTAGCGGTACTTGACAGTGGCTTCTGGCTACAGGTTAAAGGAAAGAATGTGAACCTAGACTTAAGACAGAGTTAAGACCATTTGACTCTCAGGTCCACTACTTAACACTTGTGACTCTGAGCAAGTAGCTTAACCTCTCTCAGCTCAGTTTCCGCATGTGTAAAATAAACCTGGTAATGGCATCCACCTAAAGGGCTTTGGTAAAGATTAAATGTAAAAATAGGTGATATGTTGATAGCAGAAGGCCTTCAACAAATACTAATCCACTCCCTTTTAATAGAAATTCCAGGGACCTTTGTAGCTTCTGGCCAATAAATGCAGGCTACCTGCTTGCAAAATCAGCTTGCCATGGTCGCTGTCTCCCCCACCCTCCCTCCTGCTGTTCTTCTGCATTTATTTATTTTCCAGCTTTTCCTCCCTAAAATACAGAGTCTATCCTCCATATTTGAGAGTCCATAATCAGGTAGGCAAAAGTGAGATATGTAGCCTGATTAAGGCAACATTCAAACCAAGGTTTGTTTTCCCCTTTAATAATTGTAAAATAGAATTCCCTGAATTGCAATCCCAATTATTTCTCTTTCCACAGATGACATACTTGTGCCATTTAAGTTATTTTCGACAGTGAATCTTTTCATTCAAAACATTGTCAGTCAGTAAGAGTGACTGCGCTCACACTTGAAAGAATTCCATCTGTGTCACACCTATCGCGTGTTGCAGGGCAATCGATAAGGAGTGGCCAAGAGGACGGCCCCTCCGTTCAGGTGTGCTGTGTGCCGCCTCTGCACGCACTCACTGGAGGGCCAGCTAGGTGTCAGCGCCATTCGTGCTCTGGGAATAGTCTCCAGTGAGACCAACCGCTCTCACGAAGCTTACGTTCTGGAAATAAGGGGTCACGTTGAGGCTGGAGGTAGAAATTTGAAAACCATCATGAGGAGATGGCCTTGAAAACCTTCGGACTGAGAATAAAGAAAAAGGTGGGGGCTGTGGAGCTCACCAAGATTTATAGGTTGCAAAGTGGAAGATCTAAGGAAAGAGACTTAGAAGGAGTCTGCAGTGAGGTGACAGGGGACGCAGAAAGAGTCTGGGCTTCTGGGGGACACAGGAGACCAGTTTTTAGGAAGCCAGGACTGGTCAATGGTGTTAGGTGACACTGACAGATCATGTCCGGTGATGGAAAAGAGCTGACCATTTGAGCAATGAGAAGGTCAGCAGAAACCTCAACAAGAGCCGTTTCAGAAGAGTTGTGGAGCCCTAGCTGGTGTAGCTTAATGGATTGAGCGCAGGCCTGTGAACCAAAGGATCGCGGTTCGATTCCCAGTCAGGGCACAAGCCTGGGTTGCAGGACAGTTCCCAGCAGGGGACGCACGAGAGGCAACCACACCTTGATGTTTCTCTCCCTCTCTCCTTCCCTTCTCCTCTAAAGATAAAATAAATAAGATCTTAAAAAAAGAAAAAGAAAAGAACTGTGGACATAGAAACCTGATCAGAGTGGGTGCTAAAGAGAAATTGTTGATTAGTTGGATATTTATTGAGCACCTACTATGTGCCAGGCACTGTCTGGGCAATGAAGATTTGTCAGTGAACAAGACGGACACCTCCACCACAGAGTCCACGTCTGAGGGGGGAAGCTCACACAGTAAGGATTGGTCTGTCTACAGATCAGAGAGGGCAAGACAGTGGGGCTGACAACTCTTTCAGGAGTTGGAATGTGAAGGACAGCGTGGCAGTGGGGCTTGGTTTGTGGAGAGTGATGTGGTCTCAGGAAGAGGGCTCTTTTTTGGTTGTTTTGCTTTTAAAAATAGGAAATGTTACGGCATGTTTGTAGCCGATGAAAATGAGCCTATAGAGAGGAAGAAACTGGCAGTGCAGGAGAAAAGGAGTAATTCTAGAAGACAAGTCCTCGAATGTGCAGGAGGGAAGAGGCTCATCCGGTGCACCCATGGTGCTGGGACCCATCACTGTAGCTGTGGGCTCCTGACGACTGAGCGGCACACACCATTTCTGTGTTCTTCCTCCCGAACTAGACCATTACCTTTTCTGAGGCCTGGGGCTGTCCTCCCTATGACCTGAATTCACCCCTCCTTTACCAATACCACCCCTACATCTACAGCTTACACAGCATCTTCATAAGCATTGTCCCACCAGGTCCACACAGCAGCACAACTGGTCAGATGTGGCTCCAAGCCTGAGCTGGGTGCAAGGAATCTGTCCACTCCTGCCCCTGCAGCCTGGTCACACTTTCAGACCCCGCTTCTGCGGCTTCTGCACATGTTGTTCCTTCTGCTTTGTACCTTTCCACATCCCATTTTTCTGGAAAATTCTTAATCACCCTTCAAGATGCAGCCTGTCTGACTCCCAGAATCTACCCCCCAAAGTTAAATCACTCCCTCTCCTGTGTTTCATGCCACCACAGTCTAACTATGCATTAACTTCTCCTTCTCCCCCAGAGACAGAACAAGGCACCCAGTGTACAAGGAGCCCGATCCAGCGATCGCACTCCGCAAATAGTCACTGAATGAATGATTCACAGATGTGGGAGTGAAGAGCAGCCAATGATAGAAGAAACAAATGGTACTGAAATCCATAAATGGTTTAGCCATTCTTGCCTTAGGGAGGAGAATACTATTTCTCCTTCTGTGCTGCTCAGAGGCTGGGGGAGGCCGGGAGGAAGGGGGAAGTCCCAGAGACAGTGAAGGCTGGCACTGGTCGCCCTCAGCTGTCAGCTTCTCTCGGAATTGCCCTCCGCCAGGGGAGCTGCCTCGCCCAAGTGCGCTCTCCTGGAAGGAGCTCTCCAGTTGACTAGTTGATACCGGGTATAAAGGCCCCGCCCCTTGCCTCAATTTGGGACACCTCTGCAAGGCCATCTTGGCCCCAGAGCTTCCCTGGGGACAGACAGGCTGCAGCTTCTGTGGAGACTGCACGAGCAGGTCAACTTCTTTGCCCAAGCACCCTGCTGTCCTCCCTCCTCTAGGGGTGATATTCCCTAGGGCACCCCAATAAACCTACACTCAAGCCTCCCTCAAGAGTTTGTTTCCAGAGAACCCAACCTAAAACAACTGTGGATCCTCAGCCCAGAGCTGTGTCTGGCACATAGCAGATGCTCAATAAATATTTATTAAATGAATGTGCTGTGTTTATTTTCTCATGGTCTGTCGGTCAAGTTTCCCCCCGCACTTTACCCTTGAAGGCCTCCTCGTATACTCGTATACAACAGACGCTCAATAAATGCCCTCGCTCTAGGTGTTGGGGGTTGGGAGCTAGCGCCCCAGACAGATACCCCGGAAGCGGCTGGGAAGCCCGTGGGGATGGAAGCCGGTTCCAGGGTTCGGGACTCGCCGCCCACCTTCCTTCCGAGTCCTCCCTGCACTGGTATAGACCGCGGCAGGCGGGGCGGTCACTGACCCGTCAGCCCCGCAGGACGATTATTTTTAAAAACGCCAAAATGGCGGAATTCTTTTTATTCTTTCCCTTTACGGGAAAAATAATAATTACTCAATTTTTCATTATAAAAATCAGGAATGAACGGAAGGAAAAGAGAAAGTTTGCCAAATGACCCATTTCCTAAGAACCAAAATCCCGCCCTCTACTACACCCTTCCTTCTATTAATGAAAAACTCTTAATTAATTGCATTTCTCTATAAACGAAGCCTCCTCTCTCCCAGCCTGCTGATCGCGGCCCGCAACAGCACTGCAGACGCCTTCCAGCCCCGCACCCGCCCGCCCGCCCGCCCGGCCCTCCGCACTCCGCCCAGACCCTCTTTGGCTCCGGTTTCTCCAACCTCCTCCCCAGCTGGTGCCCCATGCTGGAGGCGCTGGGAAGGAGCAGCACACCCGGCCCGCACACCCGGGCCCTTGCCGTGCGGGGTGGGATCGGGTTGCGTGGAGGTCCAAGCCACTGGCCTGCGGTCTCCCTACCTGTGAGGCCAGCCTGTGGCCACCCAGCGCGGAGCTACGGTCCGAGCCCAGCGCGGCACGCGCCTGCGCGCGCTGGGGGGCGGGCCCACCTCCCTGCAGGATGCAGACGTGGACCCCACACAGCGCTGGTTTGGGGGTCGTGGGCTCGTGGTTGGGCAGCACCTGCGCCCTCTTCTTGCCTTCCTGAGAAGCCTGTCTGTGTGGGCCTTCCCCCGACCCCGGGCTGGACTGTTGCGTGGGCGAGGCTGATTCGAGATTCTTTCTGCCACCCACAGCCAGCAGTGCGCAGTGGGGCGCACGGACCACCAAGCTGGAAGAGTCTGGTGGTCTGGCCCCAGGTTGAGAGTGATAGTACTGTCAGTGACAGTAGCTGAGGCTGCATTCCTGCAAGCATCCTGACCGTGTCGCTGCGCTGTCCAGCGCCTTCCCACCGCGTTTGCCCCCTCGCCTGCAGAAGGGGAGCCACGAAGCACCTGAAAGGGCCCCAGGAGAGGTGTAAGGCTGTGCGCCCTAAGGAAAGGAGGCCTGCGCAGCGTGGGTTCTGACCCTGGCCCTTCTTCAGTTGAAGACTGCATTAAGCCATTCCTGCGTTGGATAATTCCACTGCCATTGGCTTAGAGTGTGACCTGGGGCATATCACTTTTATCCTCCTGGCCCTCCACTTCTCCATTTGTAAAAACTATTCCTGGCATATGGTCGTTTTCATACTCGATCCTGTTTTGGTGATGCCTTGAGCAAGTCACTGCTCCTTCCCGCTTCAGTTCCTGTGGCTAACTAGTCAAATCTCCCTTTCCTGATTCCTGTGGCACAAAATACCTCTCTGTCACAGCTGTAACCTCGCCCAGACTTGAGTCATTCAAGGGGTTAAGAAACCGAAAACTCCAAGGGAGGAAGGGAACATTAGTTTTTGTATCCCTAGCATCCAGCACAGAGCTGGGTGCTGAGTGGGTGCTCAAAAGATATCTGTTGACTAAATGATGTATTGCATGTAGCTGAAAAGAGCACTTCTCGGCACATTCCAGAGGACCCCCCCCCCACACACACACACCAATGATCTATTTGAATCCCTTAAGGTCGAAGCCACAGGTCCAACCTCCAGACTCCTGACTTTAAGTCCAGATGAGTGCATTGTTCCTGATTAATTGCAGGCAAATTTCCCAAATTTTTGTAGTCATCAGGTTTAAAGATGCGCAGCATTTAACTATCCTGGTTGCTACACCAGTGCGTGTGTGTGTGTTTCTCCTCACCGCCATGTCAGTTTTTAATCACATCTCGTATTATTAGGAAGAGGGTTGCATCAGTTGAGGATGCTGGTTGCCATAACAATAGGTTTCTTTTTACACACCAATGTACACACAACCAGCCACTCATTTTTCTCTCATCTCTACTCAGACTGCTTATTCTGGATTCCAGAGGGTTTATTTTAGGTTTTCAAATGATTAAAAAGTGGTGAAGCTACACACACAGACGGCTTCTCAACAACATGCATCCTTGAGGTAGTGATAAAGGCAGGCTAGCAAAATCTGAGCTGGGGAATCCGGGAATGAACACAGATTTGAGTTGCTGAGAGATTATTTTTCTGCTCATTAACAGTATGTTGGTCTTCATACCTTTGGTGGGCTTGCTTGCTTGAACATCTTCTGTGCTGGAGAGACCCTCCCAAGTTGATGTGATTTGGGTTAGATTCTGCCTTGTATACAGTTAGTTTGCTCTGCAGGTCCTGGGTGCCCTTGGTAGTGAGTGAACAAGTCCAATCCTTTCCTCAAGTCACAGCCCCCTTACAAGTTAATAGCCCCCAGTGTCTTCTCCAAGTTAACCCCCTAATCAAGAATGGACTTAAATTTACAAAAATATATCGACAACTAGAAACACTGAGATAATTTTTCTGTAAGCAGCCTGTACCTTTCTGTTCCTACAGATTTTAATCCATTATTGGGGCAGTCCACGTATTTTAGGAAAATCATCAGGATGTGCCTTTCACGTGTGTGAAAACACTTCTGGTTCCAGCAACATGGCACACTTTGCTAAAATGGAGCCCTTTCTAGCACAAACACCCCAAAATCCTGGATAAAACATTACAAGAAAGGGAGCAGGCAAATAAGCCAAGAAGAAAGAAAAGTAAATTCATTGCTGAACTTGTAAGAAGGGAAAATCAGCAGAAGCCAGAGAGAGAGAAGCAAACAGGGCAAGGAAGTCTGACGTCTCCCTTGTCTTGGAGGTAGTTGTTGGATAGAGACAGGAGCCAGCTCTTCGGGACTAAGGTGTCATCACACACATGATGACAGGTGATGGGAACTTGGGTCCATGTAATTCCGGGAGTTGGAACTGAACCCCTGTATACAGGCTGGACACCCCCACCCCAGACTATATACTCGTGCGCCCCACAGTTGGAAAGGCAGGGGAGGCCCAAGTTTCCACCAAACATGGTCAGCTTCAGGTCCTGCTTTCCCCTGGGCATGGCTGTATGTTATCCAGCACATCAGAGACTGACACAATCTCTATTTGGCTTTGGGAATTGATGGCTGTATTTGTAAACACTAGAAAAATTTGTCTCAGTGAGGGCCAGAGCCTCAGCTGTTTCCCTTACCCCAACTCTGCTAAATTTCTGAACCTTGTTCTCAACATTCTGTTAGGATTTATGTTTTATGATGATGCTGAGGCACCCAATGAAAAAGAATCAGCTGATTAAATTGTATTCGTTTTCCACCTGCTAAATACACATCACCACACGGATACTAGCATAAAACAACACCGACTTCTCTTGTAGCTCTGAGGTCAGAAGTCCAAACTGGCTTTCACTGGGTCTCAAGGAGTTTGGTTTCTCTCATCCAGGTACTAACCAGGCCTGACCCTGCTTAGCTTCTGAGATCAGACAAGATCGGGCACGTTCAGGGTGGTATGGCCATAGACTGCAATAACAAATTATCACAGATTTGGTGGCTTACAGCAACAGGAATTTATCTGATAGTTCTGGAGCTCAGAAGTCCAAAAACAGTTTCACTGGGCCAAGTGCAAGGTGCAGACAGCTTTGTGCTCCCTCCAGAAGCTACAGAGAATTGTTTTCAGCCTTGTGGTCCCTTCCATCTTTAATGCCATCTTCCAGTCTCTCTGTGCTTCCATTTTCACACTTTTCTGACTTTTGACCTTCCAGCCCTCAATTTATAAGGACTCTTGTGATTACACTGGGCCCACCTGAATAATCTCATTTCCAGACCTTAATTCAATCACATCAGCAATGTCCCCTTTATTTATTTAAAGAACTTTTTAATATCATTTTTTTATTTTAAAGATTTTATTTATTTATCTTTAGAGGGGAAGGGAAGGAGGGAGAGAAATATCAATGTATGGTTGCCTCTTGTGAGTCCCCTGCTGGAAACTGTCCTGCAACCCAGGCTTGTGCCCTGACTGGGAATCAAACCGTCATCCGTTGGTTCGCAGGCCCATGCTCAGTCCACTGAGCTGTACCAACCAGGGATACTTAAAGAACTTTTATAGGAGCTTATTTGAACCAAACTGATGGTATATGCCAGGGAGCAAGATCTCAAATGTTCTGGTCTGCAATATCCCATTTACCATGCAAGGTGACAGTCGCAGGTTTCAGGGATTAGAAAGCAGGCATCTCTGGGAGAAGGGATGGCATTATCTCGTCCACTAAGTATGTCATGCTTGTTAAAACGCCATGGTCAAAATCAAAGGATAGGGGTACTCCATTTACAGAGGGGAAATGGGGATATGTAGGAAAAGATATTTTGAAAAGTTCACGTATACATAAAATTTCTGACAGTAATCTCATCTACCACACATTCACTGAGGCCTTCAGTGTTTATGGAATGTGACTTTCCATAGCCACATGGATCTTGGTGATTCAAGGCGCTATAGTCTGAGAGCTTTCTGAAAACACCCATGAGCATCATCTTATTACAATCACAGCCCAGCTAAGGCTTCAGTTCCTGCTCGGTCTGCAGGGACAAGGTCATCTACAGCAAAAGTGGATGGAAGCTGCAATGTGAGATCTTATTTGCTCATTTCAATTAGAATGCTGTGAAATTTAGGTTCTGAATTTCCTTCTTCCTATTATCCAAAGCAAGATGACACATTATCTGCTTTAAAACCTCTGAAGGTACGGAAGAGATTCTGCAGGGTTATTAAAGAACGTTTCCTCAACCTTTTGCTAGAACTGGCTCAGCATTCAGCTGAGAAAACACCTATTAGGGGAGGGAGGCCACGTCCTACCGCCCTGCTCTGAGCAGGTTAGAGCAAACTGGGCATGCTGCGTCTGCTAGTGGGCCCCACTCGTTGAAAGGGACACTCACAAATCAGAGTACCATCGGACAACTGCGATGGGGAGGGGATTCAAAACAGCTGCACTGAGTCAGGGTCAAAGGGTGGGTGTTCAACCTGCAAAGGAACTTCACAAGAGCAGAAAGTAACATGATCTCTGCAGCCTGAAGAAGAATCAGGCGGTGGTTGCCCTGACTCTGCCCACGGAAAGGCCTAGGATGGTGTGGCTCAGTTGGCTGGGTATCAACCTGCAAATCTAAAAGGTCCTCGGGTTTGATTCCTGGTCAGGGCACATGCCTGGGTTGCAGGCTTGTTCCCCAGTCACCTATCAGTTTCTTTCCCTCTTTTTCTCTCTAAAAAACAAAAACAAAAACAAAACCCAAAACTTAAAAAAGCCCTGGCTGGTGTGGCTCAGTGCATTGAGTGCCAGTCTGCGAAGTGCAAGGTCACAGGTTCGATTCCCAGTCAGGGCACATGCCTGCGTTGCAGGCCAGTCCCCCAGTTGGGGCATGTGAGAATCTGATGTTTTTCTTTCTCCCTCTCTTCCTCTCTCTAAAATTAAATAAATAAAATCTTAAAAAAAAAAAAAAAAAAAAAAGCCTATGACCACACTAGCAGCAGCAATGAACACACCAAGGGTCCAGGTCACGGTTGCTAAATACCATTTCCAAATGAAAATAACCAGAGCTTAGAGAAATGGCTAATTCCAGGTACGGGACTAAAAAGATGAGCGTGGACTTCACTGATAGACTCTTTCACTTTAAACTCTAGAAAAAAATGATAAAAATAAAAAGGCGAGTCTGGAAATCTTACCACACCAGAAAGCAAAGAAGCTGCAAAGATTATTAGGGTTGCTTTGGGAGAACTCAGGAGGCAATGCGACTCTCACTGACTAAAGATGGAACAAGGTGATATCAACAAGAAGTGCTATGGACTGGAAAAAAAAAGTTTTCTTCTCTTTCTAAAATAAGTTAAAAAAAAAACAACCCTATTTTAAAATCATGGCTTCATGGTTGAATGGATCTAGGCAAAGATCCATGGCTGCCAATATGACAAAAGCATTCTATAGATTCAGATTTAAGGTTATCTTTTACAAGTGCGTATTGAACTACCTTCGCCTGAAATGTCTAGCATCCCCTTCAAAGTTACCTGGGGAGTGGACAGGCGTACAGCTATGTTAAAGCTGGCTGAGTACATGGGAGGTTCATACCATTCTCCAGCTGTTTTGATTTGTGTAACAGTAGTAATAGCAATGTATTGGGTTGGCCAAAAAGTTCGTTTAGTTTTTTCTGTAATGGCTCTGGTAGTGCTTAGTTGTCTTGAACTTCATCCAAAACAATTTTCTTAGATTGTATTGTGACAGCTGTGCATTTTTAAATGATCAAAAATGGTGCATTTTGGGGCAGCCATTTAATATTGAAGATGGAAGAAAATATGCAATATTTTCAGCATATTATACTTTAACATACTCAAAATATCCACACCAATAGTTATGGGTGAAAATGAAAAATGTGTTTTGTTTTATGGAGAAACATGAGACTTTTCAACCAACCCAGCATTTAAATAGTACACTCAAAGCTGTTCATGAATGACTACAGTAGTGGATACTCAGCAACTTTGTTTTGCCTTTTTCCTCAGTTGGCTGGAATATTAGTGTTTGCCTATCCTGTTTATAGAACATTTTAATAAAGGAAACTACTGCTTAGCCAGTGGCTGTGCCAAGCTCTTTGGGAACAGCACGAGTCACTCCTCACAATATTAGAAGGCACGGTTTGCAGATTGGGACAGGCTTGTTTCCAACTGTGTGTTCCTCGCATCTTTGTGAAAGCTGCCTCCGGGTCCCTTTCGGCCCAGGGCCGGGGGAAGCCCTAATGCTTTACGTTCAAACTGCTACAATGACTACAGTCTGATGGCACCAAAGCTCCGCTGAGGCAGCTCTTTCTCAAAATCCAAGATGACTGGTTCCTTCTCCTCCAAAGAGACAGAAACTCCTTGCTTTCGACCTCACCTTTCACTTCCTTTCATGAAACTTACAAAATCAACAATGTTGATGGTGGGTGAGTTTGGTAAGGAACTTGGGTATGTGATACACTAGTTACCCCCTTAAATTACTGATTATAAAGCGAATGAATGACCTAAGGGATCCGGGTTATCACAATGTGCCACTGTATACGATGCACCGTCTTACTCTTGTTTTATTCCTGCCAAAAAACGCAATCATGAGGAGCTATTAGGTAAGCCCAACTGAGGGAAATTCTACAAAATAACTGCCCTTTACTCTTCAAAAATGACAAGGTGAAGAAAAAGGCTGACAACCTGTTCCAGATTAAAGGACACTTTAAGAGCCACGAAAACAAAATTCAACAAATGACCCAGGATCTATGGAAAAATATAAAAGACACTGTAGGACAACTGATAAAAAATGTAAGGATTGTAGATTATACAATATATTATCAACGATAATTTCCTGGTTTCCCTAATCGAATACTAGTTATACAACAAAATGTTGTTCCTAGAAAATAGACATTTTTCCATAGATAAAACAGCAAGAGGCTTACTTTTAGATGGCTCAAGGAAAAGAACCGCATGTAAACTAAACCAAGTAATTGGTGAATGGGAAAAAGTAGTTTTTTCCACACTGGTTAGTTTCCAAGTTTGAAATTTTATCACAGAATTTTAGGTCTGCTCATTCTTTCCCGGAGGAATCGAGTATTGAACAGGCATTGTTTTAACGCTTCAGGGCTGTTCCCAACCCTCTGCTTATGAATCTTCATGCCAATGCTCAACTATTTCCTTGGAGATGTTTCCAAAATTGGGTATAAAAAGGAATGCTAAATGAATATAAGTTTAATTACAAGAGGTCTCCTATTGTTAGCTGCATTTAGTTTCACCCATCTTTATAAAACTCAAAGAAGCCATAATGAAACTCTCTGGGGAACGTAATTTTCTAGATTTGCACCTCCAAAAGGATGCATTAATAATCCCGGTTTTCTTCAAAGCTGGATTTTACTGTTGCTTTTTGGTATCTTGATTTTTGAACCATGATCCCTTTCTACTCAAGTGTGAAGTTAATCACTTCATTAAGTACTGTATTGGAGGCCCATTTGTAGGGTTGCTGAAGAATAGCCAAGCAATTCTAATTATTTAGGATCTAGAAAACCAATTACATAATTCTATAAACTAATCCTTTTAACAAATGGAAGCATACATGGTGCTTGGGAGACAAATATGCGTTTTATTCAGGATATGGCTGCTGCCTCAGAAAACTAAATTAGTGTAAATTGATAATTACTAGGTTGATAAATTATGTAAGAGCTCTAAAAGTTTCACTGCATGAAACAGAATACTGAAAATAATTTGTTTTCAGTCATGCTGTACAACTAAGTCAAAGGATTACTGACTTGAAAACATGTATACACCCTCTCTATAGAACGCTAGTCAGTGATTTAATGTAGAACTATGCATTGGTTCATATTAAGTGAAAACAAGCTGCAGAACACTCCTCAGGCTCTAAAGGAGGTATGTAGTAGTCCAAATAGATATTATTTTTTGTGATTAGTTAAATCAGTACTTGGGAAACATCCACTGCCACAGGGCTAAAACCGGATAGTCAGAAAAGTTTTTTTGGAAAGCAAGTAATAAAAATATGATGGTTCCTAAGCATAAATTGCCAAAGTTTAGAGCACTCCAAGTCTAAATTAAGGACTTGAGACAAGATGATTAATGCTTTAGTTCATCAGAAAAAAAATTGGCCTTGAAAACGTTCAAACTGCTACAATATAAAAATAAGTTTTTTGTGAAAACAGGGTTGACACAAAGTATTTTTAATCCTTCCCATTAGTACTCACTATGGTACTGTACCAGGTACTTCTCACGTATTCACCTTTACTCTTCGCAACCCAGGAGGGTTGAAACTGAAGCATGAAAAGGGTCAATGATGATGCCGACCCCCAACTCATTATTTCAGAGGAACTGAAAACAAGATCATTTTTCTCATGTTCAAGTTAGGAATAGCAACTCCAATTCAAAAGACCACTTGCCAAGAAATCTGGCACTAAGTGGCATACGCAATAAATTCAAAACAAACCTTTCCCTCAGTAAGCATTTTATTGAGATAAAGAAAAAAAAAAGTTAACAAAGTGGGAGAAAGATACCAAAGACGAAAGAGGGTAACACAGGAGCAGGGCAGTCTTCAGCTTGCCGTAAAGGCACTATGGTGTGTCCATAAACAGTCAGGTGAAAGAAAGGGGGGTCGAATGCTGCTCACTTCTCTCTTGCTATCAACTTAATACACCATCTAGTCACAGATCAACATGTGGCCTGTTGTAGAGACTGTTGGACTCAACTCACAAGTTAGCAAGGAACTGAACGTTTTGTCAGTCTACTGTTCTCAAGTGCACCAATGGCTAGAGTGGTTTAGCTAATGATGTAGGTCCACAGGTAAGGATAAAACTAAATTTTTAGTTACTTGGTCTTTGCTATGAGAACTTTTTACAAGTGCAGGAGTTTACCCATACCCACTACGGACCAGCTAACAACGCCTGCCTACAAAGCATGCGATGCAATGTTAACATGAGGATGTGGCATACTTTCATTAGTGTCAAATTTCACTTTGTAATATTCCCCACCTTCTCCTTCTATAAGCTTTTGTTCTTTCCTTAAAAACAAGAGAACTTTGGTCAAGGCCAACTCTTACACTAACTTGTAGTTAAACACCAATTCTGAAAAGCAATGGAAGCTTGCCTAAGTCATTAACTTCTATTCTTTCAAATCTGTAAAGCAATAACCTTTAATTATCGGCACCAATTTCTTCTCTGAAATTCTTCAATTTATACTGAAATAAAATAAAATAAAAAGACCCATTTCTTAAACATCTAAATTAAAAAGTATCAAAGTAAATGAGGTTTCATTATTTAAAATCCATTAATTTAGGCAAAATTGTATAACAGATTGACTACAAAATACTTTATTTTTTAACTTAACTTGTTAAATGGGCAGATACAATGACTTTGGCAAATTTGATTAACAACAAAATAATTTTATCCAAATTTAATAATTTATTGCTGGTTTGAGGCTTTCCTTGTTTTACACTTAAGTAGAATTTACATTGTTTCCACAAACAGCAGATATCAATATTTAAAGGAATTAATAGTGACCTATTCAATAAGGCAATCATCTTGGTAACAAACTTTTATTGAGGTCTTATATAACTTAGGCTTTATAAAAAGCCAACATAATTGAAAAATGGGTTCTCCCTCTAAAGCCTTAAGTATCCAAAACTTGAAACTGTTTAAATTTAAAAGCAAACAAATAAAACAATAAAACCCCTGCAGCAGATCCTGCTGAAATACTTATTAAAAAAAAAATCTAAATGAGCTCAATCTTTACAAAAGTTATTTTAGCTCAAAAGCTATAAAATCAAAGTTATCTTAATTCTACAAAGAAGGAAGGAGGTCTTCATGCCACCATTTCTTTAGAACCCCATCTTTTTCATCAAATTTGGCCACAGATTTTTGTGTGCCCTTGTTTTCAGGGGATTCCTCTTGCAGGAGAGGCCAAGTACAAACATGGAAGAGTAACTGCCTAAGCAAGTAGGAAAGTGTTCCGTAATAGTGTGCAAAGAACATAGAGTTCTGGATTAATCTCTGGAACTCGATCTGGACCGTGACCTTGACTTTGAGTGGGATCTAGAACGGGATCTTGAAGCTCTTTTTGGTGGAGGGGACACAGAATGAGCCTTTGAGGGTGGAGCAGGTACGGGAGATTTGGAATGAGACTGGCTCCTCGATCTAGATTTTGACTTTACATCACCTTTTCCATTTTCTTTGGGGGAACGAGACCGAGAACGAGACCTGCTTCGAGATTTCTCATACTCATCCTTAGATCTGCTTCGAGAGCGTGAACGGGAGCCTCGATCAGACTTGGGCTTCGATTTGCTCTTTGATCTAGATTTCCTGCCTTTTGACCGAGACCGAGATCGACCTTTGCTCCGAGATCTGGATCTGAACAAGAAAAGCCAGGTTTTTCTTTCAATACCTTGCCAGAACACACAAGTACTCCACAAACAAGCACAACAACATCAGAGAAAGACTCGACATTACTCACCGGGAGCGACTTTTTGAGATACTTCGAGATCTACTGCGGCTGCTCCTCCGACTCCTACTTCGTGACCTCCTTCTAGATCGTGACCTATAAGAATTATATAACAAAACCTAAATCTCAGTACGTCTCAACATGTTTGTGCCATTTACAAAAAACAGACAAACTGACAAAATGTAATTGCTTACTACAATTTAAATCTACCATCAAAACATCTGGAAAAGAACCCAAAGATGCAGCCCAAAACAGACCTAATTTCAATTAAATGTCAATTAAAATACTCCCATTTGAAATTCCTTTGTTTTTGGTAAATACTTTTTCCTCCCTTACCAATTACCCTTCAAATTACCTTGACCTGCTTCCAGAATAAGACCGCCTATGGCTTGATCGTGCTTTATCTTCAATGAGCCTAATATTTCTGCCATTTATTTCTGTACCATCAAGTTTATCCAAAGCACGCTTCATGTCAGAGTAGGAGCGAAACTCAATTACTCCTTCGTTTGTGCGTTCTTTGTGAGCATCTGCATAGGTCACTTCACCTGCTTGTCTCATGAAATCCTAAAAAAGCAGCAAGACACGTCAGACCCAAAAATAGAAAGAAAAAGACTTACATACTGTACCTGACTTTCAGGAATAAACAGAAACAAAAGCCTACTCTTCGAAACATTAATGTCACTTTTATTTCAATTCATTGCACATACCTTTAAATCCTGCCAGCTGCAGCGACTAGAAAGATTTTCTACAATAAGCCTGAACTCTGTACGAACAGGTGGTCCGTATTTGTCTCTGCCAGAAGTTCTCCGACTGCTGTATCCACCTCCACCACCTTTATCACATGAAGAAAACAATTAGATGCTTTGTAATGATAGGGATACATGTTTTTGAAAGTTAGTACAAACATATCAACTTTTATTTACTGGAGTAGGACTTTGCTATTATATTGCTAAACCTTTGATACAGTTGTGATTTGCCACAAATTAAATTAAGGGCAAGCCAAACAGACTAAATCCAACTAAACTTTTCCTACAACCTGTTAGAGAGTGACTGCTCCTTTATTCAATTTACCTCGCTAAGTTTTATTTTACAGAACATTGTAAAATATAAAACTTAACTGATTACATGCATTTCTACATTTTACAAAAATGTTTACTAGTTACACTAAGTACTTACATCACAGTGTGAGGTTTTTGGTGGTGGTTTGGCCACAAAACACGCAAGGTAACAGTCACCTAGTTCAGATTAACCAGTTTTGTCTAACCCTTGGAATCCTCACCATCACCCTGCGTCTAATGGCAAAAGGCTGCTGTCGTCATGGCTTCCGGTAAGGTCAGCCAAAGGGTCATAGGGCAAGGGTCACACAATGTATGGAAAAGCCAAGGCCAATCAGGAAAGGCAGTCATCTTAGCCTCAGTGGACACAGCCTCAGCCCCATTGGTCACTTTCAAATTGAAACATCAAGGACTTGTTAAAAAGTTTGAATTCAACATGCAACAATTTCAACATCAAACATTTAACATAACCAACCCCCCACCTCCTCCCATTAACATGCCCCCATTAATTCAAATACAGCATAAAGCTCATTTAGATCTACTTGTGGCTAAATACCACATTTGTTCAATATAGCAATTTCTTTGGCCCCCGCCAATTTTAACAATTCTAAGACTAAACTTACAACCCCTCCCCATTCCCCGCCCCCACCCCACCCCCACCCCAGCCTGTCCCCAAACTTCTACGCTAAGACATTCACATTTCTAGCTAATGCACTGACAGGCAAGCAAGGGAGATACAACAAATACAGCCATCCCTCACTTCCCTGGTGGGCAGAGGCCACGACAGTGCTGACAGGGGCCCAGAACAACCCGCCCCCTCCCAATATAGCAAAGAAACCCCAAACACCCCAACTCTGACTAGGCAAACCCCACAACCCAATCTCCGCGCTCCGGCGTCCCGTGACTGCCCTGGGCAGGCGTGAAGGCCGAGGGTCCAGAGGGACACCCGAGTAAACCGACCCCGCCTACTGCGCCTGCCCAGGCTGGGAGGCCCCACCCCGCCCCCTCTAGGCCTGCGCCCGCCCCCCGGTCCCAGAGGCGCGGAGCGCGCGGGGGTGGGACTCACTGCGGCTTCCGTAGCTGTAGCCGTCGCGATCGCGGCGCGGGCCCCGAGCGTGTTCTACGATGACGCGCTCGCCACAGAGGTCCTTGCCGTTCAGCTCGTAAACGGCGTCGTCGGCGTCGCGGGAGTCCTCGAACTCCACGAAGCCGTACCTAAGGGGCGGTGCAAGGGCCGGGAACAGGCGGGGCGTCGTTAGGCCGGGAACGCGCACGCGGCTCCGCCCCCTCGCGCGCTCCTGGGGCCCCGCGCCGCCGCCGCCATCTTGGAGGCCGTGCGACGCGGCACCGGGCCTTGATCGCCTCTCCTGTTAAGTGAGTCCCGCCGACGCTAGGCCCGAAGCGCTGCGGAGTGGCGCAGGCGCCCAGGGCCGACTCACCCATTTTTAAGATCTATTTCGAGGAGGCGGCCATAGCCACTGAAAAAGCGCTGAATGTCCTTCTCCCTGACGTGGTAGCTGAGGCGCCCTATGTAGACGCGCGGCATGTCCGTGGCGGGCGAGGGGCCCGAAGGCTGGCTGTCAAAAGATGGTCCGTAAGGCAGAAGCCGCGGTGCGGGTGTGGGGACGTCAAGAGCCCAAACACGCGCCTTTCGCAGGAGCGGCGGCCAAGTCCAGCCACACAATGGTGTGCGCGCGCGCCCGTGTTACGCTATAAGGGCGGGCGGTCAGGGCGGGGCCCGGCGCGTTACGTCAGCGCGCAGCACGTACTGTCCCTCCTCCTCCCGGAGCATTCTGCTCCAGGGTGACTTGCGGGTCCGCCGCTTACGAGGTTCCGAGGAAATGCTGTTCCACTCGCTCAGAATGTTCTCCATTCATCTTTGGAAGCGTAGTATCCCGTCGTTTAGACGCGGACTTGTGTTCTAATTTGTAGCTTCTAAAAATCTTCCTCTGCGTGATCACTTCGAGTCTGGCGCTAGGGAGGCAGGCTAGAAGAATCCTCATTTTGCATTGGCTCTCCAGGTTGTCATAATAGTTCTCCGCGGTCTTGGATTGGTTCCTTAAAACGAGGCTGCATGTTTCTCCACTGATTGGCTCCCGCTTTGCTGGATGGGGAACGCGGTCATTTCCCTGAATTCGAAGTTTGCGCTCCGAAGTGGTGGCATCGTGGAGAGCGCGTTGAGCACTCACATCCTGCTGGCTTCTGTTTCTCGTGGTCTCGTTCCTAGCCGACATCAGCTCTCACCGCCTCCCTGCACATTCCCCTTACACCTTTGTAGCTCTTTCTTGGAGCACTGGCAGTTAGTTGGCGCCACCTGTAGATTGTTGAGTACGGGACAATCGAACGCTCGCTCTAGGTGTTCACAAAGGCAACATGGCTGAGGCCTCTGGCTCAGGAAAGTTGAGCAAGACCTCGCTGCTGTCCTACAGAGTTGCGCACTTTTTCTCCCGCATGTGGAGACCCCGTTTCCCCAATGCGATCCCTTCCCCCATTGGTTTGGAATGCAACTTATGTATATGGCATAAATATACATTTTTCAGTTTATCATTTGCGTTGCCATTCAAAGCTGGAGAAGTAGATGAAAACCCCAACGGAGTAAGTATAAGTGGAGAGTGGAAGACCCTGAGTCGTACTCTGAAACTTTAGTGAAGGAAAGGAGAGTAGAGAGAGGTGGGGAAAAAACCGGGAGAGCGTGGTGTCATAGACGCTAAGAGAAAAAGGGTACCGCCGACTTAACACTGGCTCTTTAACCATTTCCGTATGTTCCAGCTCTTCTAGAGCAGCGCAGTCTTGATATTCTTCAGCTTCTGGTTGAAAGGAGGGGATTTCATCCCCCCTGGGGCACTGGACCAAGTCTGGGGGCATGGTGGTTTTCGCTACTGTGCTACGCCAAGTGTTAAAGAAAATAGGTATATCTCTTTTAAAAAATTTCGTGGAATATAGTAGGGAAAGGGGAATTCAACAATGTGGTAATATTTTTTTTTCACTCATCAAATTGTCAGTATTTTGAAACTTGTTAAAATTTATTGTTGGCTAGAGGTGAGCCTGAAAATGACACTCACAGTATTGGTGGGACTGAACATTATTTTTGGGGGGCAGGGGGTGCTGGGGTAGGACTTATTAAAAGATGCATATGTGGAGTGGGGTTTCACCTCCTCCCTTTTTGCAGTTCATTTATCCAGAGAGAAAAGTGTGGCTGACATCATCCTTCACTTCCTCTCACCTCTTTCCCCAAAGCCCAGTAGCTACTCTAACGAAAAAACCTGAGGGGTCAAGTATATTACGGTGACAGAAGACTAGATTTTAGGTGGTGAGCAAACAATGCAATATACAGGTGACGAATTATAGAATTGTACACTTGAAACATATAATCTTTTTAACCAATAAATAAATTTAATTAAAAACAACCCTGAATAGCACTGGCTACATTGGAGGAAACAAATCCCACCGAAGGGAGTGCTGGGCTGTCAGCCTTCTGTGGAGTCTGCATGACTCTGTCGTGCCGCCGCTGTCTTGTCTTCTCTGACTCCGGGTCCCCTGGCTTCCTTTTGTTAAGCACTTAGTGGTTCAATATGTTGGGCCCACCTGGACAATCCAGGATCATGCCGCATCTCCAGATACAGCCTTGATTTAAACCCCATCTGCAAAGTCATTTAAGGCAGTTATCTTCACAGATTCTGGGGATCAGGACACGGACATCTTGGGGGAGGAGTGCATTCTGCCTATTTCAGGGACTCCGAAATTTAGTGAAATACAGGGAGACTGGGAAGCAGTGACTTAAGAGGTAGGGGAAGAAATGAGAGTAGGGTGTCACAGAAGCCAAGAGAGGAAAAGCTTTCAGGGAGGTAGTGGTTCACTGACAAACAAAGTTCACGAAGTCTTTGACCCAGTCACCTCACTCCTAGAAATCTGTTTGACAAACGAGGACCAGTTTGTGCCCTGGCTGGTGTGGCTCAGTGGATTGAGTGCTGGCCTGTGAACCAAAGCGTCACTGGTTCAGTTCCCAGTCAGGGCACATACCTGGGTTGCAGGCCAGGTCCCCAGTTGGTGGCACAGGCTAGGCAACCACGCATTGATGTTTCTCTCCCTTTCTTTCTCCCTCCCTTCCCCTCTGTCTAAAAATAAATAAAATCTTTAAAAATTTTTCTAAAAAAAAAGAGGACCAACTTGTAAAACTTGGGTCCTACGATGCTGTGTCAGTGATGGAACAGCTGCCACCGGCCAGCGCACTGACTGGCTCCCCGTATCTGGAGGTCTCTGTCCAGGGTTTGTTCCTTCACTTGTGGTTTCTGCTCAAAGTCACCTAATCGCTCCTCAAACTACTCATTTTATTCTTTTCCAGCCTTATTGAGATAATGACATCAACATGTAAGTTTAAGGTGCTCCGTGTTATTTGATAAATGTAGGTGTTGTGAAATCATTACCACAATAAAGTTAATTAACACCTGTGCCCTCACGTAATAACCATTTGTATGTGTGTATGGTGATAACATGTAACATAATTCTCTTAACAACTTTCAAGTACATAGCTGCATTATTAATTACAGTCACCATACGGTTCATTAGGTCCCCGAACTTACTCATCTGATAACGTTTTTATCCTTTGACCGACCTTTCTCAATTTCCCCAATCTCTGAGCTCTTGGCAACCACCATTCAACTCTCTTTCCATTAGTTTGGCTTTTTAAGGTTCTGCATATAAATGAGAATGTGCCTTTTTCTGTCTGACTTATTTCACTTAGCGTAATGTCCTCAAAGTCCATCTATGTTGTGGCAAAGGGTAGGATTTCCTTTCTATGTAACATTCTGTTGTATACACACACTGCATCTTTAAAAAACCCCATCCCCCCATTGGTGAACACACAGGTTGTGTCCATGTCTTGACTATTGTGAACGATGCTGCAGTGAACATGGGGGTACGGTTATCTCTCTGAGACAGTGATTTCCTTTCCTTCAGATTCGTACCCAGACGTGGGAATCCTGGATCATATAGTAGTTCTATTTTTAACTTCTCGAGGAACCTCTATACTGTTTCCCACAGTGGCTGCACCAGCTTACATTCCCACCAACAGTGCACAAGGGCTCCCTTTTTTCGACAGCCTCACGAACATTTCTTGTCTTTTTCTTTTCTTTCTGATAATAGCCATTCTAACCAGCATGAGGTGTGACTGTAACCCCAAGTTTTAAAACAGCATCCTCTCTGCACTCTGTCTCCTTATCCTCCTTTAGTTTTTTTAATAGAAGGTTCATTACCAGACACATTTATTTACTGTCTTCCCGCGCCACACGCAGAGCAGGGATGTCTGGCTCTTCACTGTGGTATCCTCAGCTCTTAGGTACGTGTCCCGCACGCAGTCAGGGCTCCGTGAGAGCAGCACCGTTCTGGCCGTTGTTCAGAGCCTGTGAGGTGAGGCTCTCCTTCCAGCACATTAGCAGCGTGCTGAAGGGCTCACCGGGATGTACTGGTGGGATGGAATCTTCCTCCCCCGGGGGTGTGCCCACCCACTCGTGCTTCCTGGACACCCGCCTACCACCTCGGAGCGCTCAGAGCGGCATGGAAATGCTCACTGCAGATCCCACATTTCCTCTACCAGATCCTACCTAGACAGAGAATATCGGTGTGGCTCTGGAGCCCCCGGAATTCTCATGCATCGGCAGCGGGAAGGGAAACTGTCTCCTAAAGAAGCAGCTACTAGTCTCTACCCCCATGACCTAGCTATTCCGCGCCTAACAGAAATGGGCTTACCCTCTCCCTAAGGAACGTACTGGAAATTCATAGCAGCGTTATGTGTAGTAGCCCCCAAACTGGAAACCACTCAGATGCACCGGCACAAGAGAATGGACAGATCGACTGGTGTATTCGCACCACACACTACCACACAGCCATGAGAATGAAACACAACGACCCACAGCAAAATCGGCGGGTCTCACCAATGTAACTGTCTAAGCAAGACACGAAGGAGCCTGTATTCTATGATTTCATGTGTGTAAAACTGAAAAACAAAACTAATCTATGGTGTGAGAAGTCCAGAGGGGGGTGGTGTGGGGAGTGAGTAGGAAAGGGGCTTCTGGGGTTCAGGCCATATTTTGTCCTCCCATTCCTATGGCACAGTTTCATTTTAGCTGAGTGCCTGCGAAGGGAAGACAGATGCTGTGTGGCGGGGCCAAAGCATCTTCAGGCCCCAGAGCTGGGGTACCACGGCAAAGCTCCAGGAGACAGCAGAATTCCTCAGCACGAGAACATGGAAAAGCAAGACTGGGCTTCCGTTCAGGCCAGGACAGTGCCTGTATTTTGTTACTTGAGCTATGCTGGTTTCACATGCTGGTGTGCTCTGTCTGAAAATACTTTGAGCTGTACATTTATGATTTGTCCACTTTGCTGTATGTATGTTGTACTTTGATGGAAAGCATTTTTAAAAGGGTAATAAATCTTTCAAAAATGTATAATTTACTTGATCTTGAATCCTCTGGGTTGTGCTGGGGACTAAAGCTCCACTGAGGACTTGATTCATAGTCTTTGCCTATGAATGTTAATTTGTCTGAATCAATGAGTTATTTTTTTTGTTGTTGCTTTTCTCAATTAAGTTCCTGTAGGCTAAAAATTGCTTCTTGGTGCTCTGTTGCCACCTGGTGGCTGTCGGTGTGATTACAGTGATAGATAAATTCCATAGGCTTCCTCATCCTTGCATTAGTGAAGTTGAGAGATAGGTGGTGACCTTTGAAGGTCCCCGAGTCCAACCAAGTTTTTGAATTGCCAAGCCCTTCTTCACCCATAGGTTACCTGGCCCTTAAAAAAAGTTTACAGCTGCCCTGGATGGTGTGACTTAGTGGATTGAGTGCTGGCCTGCAGCCCGAAAGGTTGTCGGTTCAATTCCCAGTCAGGGCACATGCCTGGGTTCTGGGCCAACTCCCCAGTTGGGGGTGTGAAAGAGGCAACCAACCACCGTTTCTCCCACTCTCTATCTCCTTCCTTTCCACTATCTCTAAAAAACAAATAAAATCTTAAAAAAAAAGTTTCCACCTTTCCTGATGGAGAGTTCACTGCCTAATCAGGTGGCTAAGTCCATTCTTAGACATCTCTTACTGTGAGTACACTCCTTACAGAAAGTAAAAAATTTCAGCCTTGACTTGTCTGCCCAGTGGTCCTGGTTGTACACCTACAGCTGTTCAAATTACTGCATGTTTCCCACAAGTGGGTCTTGAGCGTAGAGGGCTTTGGAATTCTCCTCTTTCCCACCTTTCTAGCAGCGTGCCGAGTCATTTCACGCCTCTGAGCCTCACTCCTCATCTGTAAAATGGACATAATCATAGGCTGAGCCTCATAGAGTTGAGTTAAGACATAACTGAGGTGGTGCATCTTCGGTGCCTGGTGTGGTGTCAGCAAACTTTTCCTGCAAGGGCCCGGCAGGGCACACTTCGGCTTTGTGGCTCCATGGTCTCCGTTGCCCCTACACAGACCTGCCTTGCAAGGTAAGCCCCAGAGGCTGTACACAAAGGTTATAATGGTGGGTGCTGGCCCCTGCAGTAGAGCATGAGCAGAATGGGGAGGATTTTATTTCTTCCTCTTAGTGGGAAGACAAGTTTCTCACTTGTCCTTGCGTCCTCCTCCGACTCAGCACAGGGCCTGGCTCACGGGCGGGTGTTCAGGAGAAGTTAACTGAAGGAAGAGAACATGTGACTAAGGGAGAGAGGACCTTTGGAGTCAAACAGCCTTGGGTCCAAATCGACGTATTCTCTATGTGACCCGTGTTAAAGGAAAACTGTTCATGATGCTTCTTAAAAAATAGGCAGGTGGACTTTGTTTGGGGGACTATTGAGACAGGTGTAGGGACCACCTCAGTGGGGTTTTGCTGTGGGGGAGAGCGATTGAGCTCAACTTCAAGTACAACAAGGGAAATGTAGGCAAAAAGCAGGGTGGCAGTGCCAGTGAGTGAAAAATTAGACATGACGTGGGAGACGGTGGAGGACGAGGGACCAAATCAGATACTGAGGGTGATCAGGTATCAAGGGTAGGGTCTTCTGGGTAACCCATCTTAGCTGGATGCTCGCTAAAATTGTGTATATCAGCAGAGATGAACAGAGACACCCCAAAGTCAGGGCCTAGTTGGAAAGAGAGTTCAGAGGAGCCTGGGCACAGTTTGGCCAAGGAGAGACTCCTAAGCTAAGACACTTTACTTCTTCTTAGCGCCTCTTTACCTGTCACATGGGCATTGTAATGATAGCTGCATGTAAGGTTCTTGCAGGTGTTACTGGAGATCATGGGAAAGAGTGTGAATGCTGAAAAAAAAATTTTCTAAAAAGAAAGCATGGAAAAAAAGTCTCCACTTTCCTTGATTTTTAACCCCATGGCCTTTAACCCTTCGTCCCTCTGCATTGAAGGCCGTTTCTCGTCCCCTCCAGTCTGCACAAACAGCCTTTGCTGGCCCCTCCTGGGCTCTGGGGTGAGTGGGGGTGGCGCCAGGGGAGAGGAGCAGTTGCAGAGAGGGTGAGGGGAGAGGCATGCTTCCTGTTCTGAATTCAGGGCCAGGCTGGCAGTAACAGCAGACAATCAGTTTTTCCCCCGCAAGGGCTCAGTGTCGGCTGCAAAGAATTAATGGCCAGGAAAGGTGTCTGCCAGTGATTTCTCAGCTCAAGATGCGGACATTACAGAAACACAGCTGAGCACATTTCAGATCCAGGCCTCCCAGCGATGGCTGACAATTACCCCCCTATCGACTTCCCTCCCAAGGGAGTGGTGGAGTCAGGGGTCTCTCCTTCCAGAGCATGCTCAGACTTCCAAGTGTGTGTGGGACATCGCATGTATCCACAGAGACAAGCGTGAGGGAAGAAAGGACACACCTGTATCTTGGTTTGGGTGCCCTAGAAGCAGTGCTGAGACAAGGGTTTTGAGTACATGGAGTGTATTTGGGAGGTGATCCTGGGAAATGCCAGCAGGAGGGCAAGGAAGTGAGGTGAGGAAGGGACAGAGTTTAGAGGTGTCTGTTCAAGCCAGTCACACTGTGGGTGCTTAATCTCACCTGGGGCTCTGGGAAATGGCGCAGCATATCCAGTCTCAAAATCACCTGCCTGCAGGTGAGGGGGCTAGGGCCTCTGTACACTGGCTCCTGTGGGGCACCAGGTGAGGGCTGCCCCAGGGGTGCTCCTCCGAAGGCCCAGCCTCTCTCACTTGACGACCAAGAACGTCCTCAGGCCGGAAATGCAGGCCCTGTCCTCTGGCCTGCCGTGAAATAGTCGGGCTTTGGGCCAGGCACCCACAGAGTCCACGACTCTGGTTCAGGCTCTTAGTGCCTGCGATGTCACTTAACCTCTGCGTATGTCCAAGACTGAGTTTTAGTTACGGAACCTCCTCGCCCACACCTACGCCTCAGCGCTGAGACTGGGGAGAGACAGGTGATCGAAGCCCCCGTGCCGGGTGCAGCACTTAATGGGGCACTCAAAACCACAGCAGTCAAATAATATCTTGATGGCATATTGGGGGAAAAAAAAAGAAGTGGATGCAAAAGATGCATGCTGAATAAAACAGTGGAATTTTAAATCAAGCCAGGATCAGTAACAGTGCTGAGCCAAGCGGTACTGGAGCCTGAGGTAGAAGGAAAAATCAGTAATGCTGATCCTGTTCATTATGGATTTTTTTTGGCATTCATTTTTATTTAAAAATATTATTGCATTAAAACATCCTTTATCTTGATTACTGAGTTTTTGGGCACGCACGTAATTTGTACCTCACGTGTCTCACCTTAGTCCTGGCCCGCTTCCCTTCCCCCCATGCTGGTTAGATTGTACCCAGTCTGCTCAGGGCAGGTTCCAGAGTTCAGAAACTCTCTTTTTCTCCCCTCTCAAGGCCAGGTTTTAAGATTATTGTCCCTAGAGAGACGTGGAGCCAGATCGTGACCTCTTTACTGCAGGTGGTGCCTGCACTCCTCTTAAATGAGTAAATGTCCAGGTTTGGCCGGGAGGGAAGGGAGCGGTGAGGTGAAGGGACACAGAGCATTGTGTCTCATGGGGACGCAGAATAGATGGGTCTGCTGGTAAGTTTCGAAAACATTCTCTCCTGGACGCAGTCAGTTGGGTCTGCAAGGTCCCAACTCCTTTACGCACCTCCTGGGCATTCACACTTTGTGGGGAGTTCCAGCAAGTTCTCCCGTTTAAACGTCCCCTCCCTACTGGAGGGCCATATCTGTCTGGGGTGAATATGGGATGGCCCCTCTGCTCACTTATTTAAGTTCTAAGAGGATAAAGAAGCTCTTTGAGTTACTGGTGGTGAAACCCAAACTCTGGGTGGGGTCTCAGGAACGGAAGCAGAGATCTGGATTTCAGCCCTGGCCTTGTCTGGGTCTAAAGTCCCTGCGTGGAAAATGGGGAGAATTGGTGGAAGGGTTAAACAAGACAATGGGTATGTGTGAAGCTTCACAGGCAGCAGGTTCAGACTGGGGGGGGGGGGGGCGGCCCTGGAGTCTGTTCCCTCCCCTCCACCTTCCTGCTTCCTCAGCCTCCTGCCATCCTCTGCCCCCTGAGCTGAGCCTCCCTGTTTCAGAATCTGGGCTTCTGTATACAGGTCTCAAGAAAGTTCCCCTAAATTATTTCTCATAGCCCCTTACTTGCTTCCTTCACAGCAACTATTTTAATGATTTTAACCTGTTTTCAAATTTGCTTTTTTTGTCCCCTCCACCAGACTGCACACTCCATGAGGGCAAGGGCCATTTGGTTTTGTTCCCTATGCCATCCCCCGCACTCTGAGTAGTGCCGGCACATAGTAGGTGCTTAACAAATGTCTGTGGAAGGGCGATCCTTGCTTCCCCTCACCATTTATTATCTTCAATGAATTTTGCAGGCAGCCCAGTGGGCCGCCTGGATGACCCACCTTGAGAATGCCTGGGTCCTGCCCTCCTCTTTAGAAGCAGCTGGGGTCAGGTCTTCCAACAGGTGATGGCTGAGCCTCCATGAGACACTCACGGCCCAGACTCACCCCAGCAGGCTGCTTTCCTTCCAGGAAGCTTCAACATCTGGCGAGGGGAAGTCAGGGGCTGGAGCTCGTCTTCCCTGAGGACTCACCACACGACCACTCTGTGGACTTGGTAACCTCATCTCTTTGGGCTGCAGTTTTCCCATCTCTAAAATGGCTTGGCAGTGATACAGGATTTCTAAGCCTCAGTGCTATTGGTGTTTGGGGCTGGTAACTCTTTGTTGGGTGGTGTCAGTGTCCTGTGCATTGCACGATGGTTAGCAGCGCCTACTCATTAGGTGGATGCCTGTAGCAAACCCCGTGACACAGTCAAGAATGCCTCCAGACAATGCCAAGTGTCCCCAGGGTCAAGTCCCATCCCCTGTCCCCCGTGCTGAGAACCGTTCCAATAGTACCTGCCTTACATTAGCATCATTGGTAGATTAAATGATACAGGTCATGCCACATTCTTATTTGTATGCTTGGCACATTAAGGATTTAATATATATATATATATATATATATATATATATATATATATATAACATCTATTGTTGTTATTAACATCATTATACTGCAAGCCACAGAGAGTCTCGGGCAGGAGGGGTGCACGGAGGGGCAGGCAGACCCAGGAAAGTACTCTTGTGCTAATGGTGTGGAGGAGTCATCTTGCCCCTGCTTCCAGCCACTGGCTGTTAAAATTTTCAGGAAACTTGAAAACCAGTTGTTAAACAGAGCGGCCATCGAAGTTGGCAATGGCCGTAGGTACACTATGGAAATCAGCAAGTGCTGCACGGCAGAGCTTTATTTTGGGGGAGCAACCTGGCTGTCACAGTGCTTCTTCATTAACACATCAAGCAACATGATCCTGGGGTGGGTCTGATAGCTACTCAATATGTTGAAATAGTGATGAGCGTAAATGACATTTTAAGGTACCAGCAACCACTGTTACAGGATACGAAAATGTCAGGGATTTCTCTTAGTGATAAATTTCCAGGTACTGGTTTGTTGCCCACATTCAGATCGAAAGGAAATGCTAAATTTCAAGTGAGAGAAAATAGAGATGGAACTTTTTTCCCCCCATTCACAGACCCACCGAATTCTACCCACGGATCTCACTTAAGAGCTTCCGCTCTACTGGACACATTCAGTGGTTAAGTGTGAATGCACCTGGGCCTTAGAATTAGACCCGAGCTTCAAGCCCAAGCCTACCAATTACTTAGCTGGGCAGGTCATAATTTTTGTCTCTAAATGGGAGTGTGAACATCACAGGTTGTGGAACTTAAATGGAAAGGTGTAGTTACAGTGCTTTACGAGGGGTCGGGCGCTCAGCAGTGTGTGTGTGTGTGTGTGTGTGTGTGTGACTTTCTATCACATAACCCACGCTGCCAGCTGTCTGGAGGGATCTCAATATTCGTGGCAGAAGTAGTGACAGTTCTCGCCCCAGAGGGCGCTCCTGGCCCATCTTTACTGCTAGTTTCTGCCCGGATGAAAAATTTGCAATGTGTACGCCGGGCAGAACAAATAGAATTATGACTCACTTTTCACAAATTGTGTAGTGGGTTTCACATACTTCCATGCTTGATTTTCCACCTATGTTAAACTGTTACAAAAATGGCTTCACCCTCCTTCCTTTGGGACACTGGGACTCGGGTCCCAGTGGGGGCATCCTGTCCCCCCTCCTTCCCTTCTCAGGGCACAGTGAAGGGGGGATCATACTGTCTCCCGTCCTCAGCCTGGAAGCTTCATTATTCCTCACACAGGACCATTTTTCCAGCTCATTAGAACCTGAAGTTAAGATAAAGGAGGGCAGAGCCATTAGGTAGCAATTTATATGTAAATGTGGAAGTTAGCAAAGAAAGAGTCGGGAGCACTCTCTGGGAAGCATTCAGGTTTGGCCCCTTCTGGAAAACATCAGCATCCAGAGCCCTGAGTACGGACCCAGCATCCCCACCGCCCCTCTGCCAGGCTCTGGGTCTGTGGCCCCGTCTTCACACAGGAGGAGACTGAGGCCATGGTCATGCACTAAGTGACCTGCAGGGCCAGCATTTAAAGCCAAACGTGGACCCCAAAGGCAGTATGTGGCCACTTTACCAGGCACCTCTAGGTGCCTTCTCCTTACTAAAGTTTTTTCAGCCCATTCAGGCTCATCTTCTGGCTTGGGAGCTTGGTGGCAAAGGGGAAATGTACATTGTACACTCCATTAATAAGATTTAATTAAAACAATTATTGCACCCAGCATTGTGCTGTGCGCCTGGAGGAACCCTCTGGGCTCGGTCCCAAGCTCCAACATTGAGGAGTCAGGAATTGAAATGGGGGCTCTAAGGCCAGAGCAAAAAACTCCCTGAAGCTGAGGCCAATGGGCTTCATCTCCACTCCAGGCTTTTTCCCCTGTGGTCAGTAGCCTGCAAGCAGCCCAATCCCTAACCTCTTGAGAGAGGCAGTTGGAGGGATGAGTGACAGAGGTCAGGCTGTCACCCTAAGAGAAGCAGCCTCCAGGCTCTTCTTCAGCCACCTGGAGAGTGGTTTTCTGATGAAGGAAAGACATCATCTCTGCCAAGCGTTGCAGCTCTTCAATGTATGCCGTGCACTCGCTTAGCACCCTGGACCTTGGCCCCGGGCCCCCAGCAGTATTCTCCGTCCGCAGGCAAGGGGCAGAGGTGATGTGTGCTAAGGGAGGCCGAGCCTATCCTTAAACCAACCTGTCGTGATTAAAAGTTTGATCTTGGTCTTAAGAGCAATGGGGAACTCACAAAGAGTTTTAAGCAGAGAAGTGGTGTGGTGAGATTTGTGTTTTAGGAAGATCTCACTGGCTTCTGTGGGGAATGAGTGGGAGGCAGTGGATAGAAAGATGAGCTAACTAAGACTGCTTGAGATGGTTATTTTTGATGATTAGGAAAAAGCTGCTGTAAGCCCTTGTGTACAAGTTTTCCTGCAAACATGCGCTTTCGTTTCTCTTGGGTAAACGCCTGGGAGCGGATCGCTGGTCGTAGGGTAGGTGTATGTTTAGCTATATAAGGATCTGCCAGGGTCTTTTTCTAAAGTGATTGCATCATTTTACCCTCCTCTCAGAAATGTGTGAGTTCCGGTCACACTGCATTCTCAACAACAGTTGGAGTTGTGAGTCTTTACATGTAGCCATTTTGGTAAACATATAAAGGTATCTCATTGTGACTTTAATCTGCTGTTCTCTGATGACCGATGATGTTGAACATTTTTTGCCTGTGCTTATGGGCCACTCATATATTTTGTCTTGTGAAGTGTTTCTTAAAATCTTTGAATGGGTTTTTTAAAATAATTGAGTTTAAAAAAAATATACTCCGAATAATGGCTGTTTGTCAAATACATGTTTTCTTCATTTTTCCCTCAGTGACATATTCATTTTCCTAAAGGTATCCTTTGATGAGCAGAAGTTTTAAATTTTGGTAAGTCTAATTTCTAATTTTTTAATGATTATTGCTTATTTGATTATTCTTCTATGACTTTAATTGCCTAAGAAACCTGCCAAAGAAACCTACTTCCTAAGTTGAGAAGGAAGTCGCCTACATTTTCTTTTAGAAGCTTTATAGTTTAAGCTTCTGTGTTTAGATCCACAATCCTACCTTGCTTTAACTTTTGTCTATAGTGAGAGGAAGTAAGGGTTGGGGGTTGCTGTTTTTCCATATTGGCTATCCCGTTGTTCCAGAACTATTTGCTGAAAATATTTCCTTTCTTTATTGGATTGCTTTGGTATCTTTTCATCAAAACTCAAATGACCTTGCAGATGAGGATGCATTTCTGGGCTCTCTATTCTGTCCATCCTATGCCAGTGTTCCAGTGCCTTAATTACTGTAGACTCAGAAATCTTTTTTTTTTTTTTTTTTTCAATTTTAGAGAGAGGGAAGGGAGGGAGAAAGAGGGAGAGAGATGTCGATGTGAGAGAGAAACTCAAGTGGCCTTCTTCTGCACGTGCCCCGATGGGGCACTGAACCTGCAACCCAGGCAGGTGCCCTGATCAGGAATCGAACCAGCGATCTTTTGGTTTGCAGGACACTGGCCAACCAACACAGCCACATCGCCCAGGTCAAGTCTTTATGTCAGGTTGTTAGCCCTTTAAATTTGTCCTTTTTCAAGGTTAATATGAGTATTGCTAGGTCTTTTGCATTTCTATATACATTTTACAGTCTGTCAAATTCTACAAGATGGGCTGATTGGATTACAGTTAGGGGTTGCATTAAATGTATAGGTAACTGACCTTTTAAACACATTAGCATTCCATTCAGTACATTTAGTATATCTTTACATTTATTTAGATCTTTAACTTATCTCGGTAATATTCTGTGGTTTTTCATGTAGAAGTTTTTAATGTAGAGGTGATGTCTTTTGTTAAATTCATTCCTATTTTATGTTTTTTGACAATATAGTAAATGAAATTGCTTTTCTAATTTTACTTTCCAATTTTTCACTGCTAGAATATAAAAATACAATTGTTTTTTGTGTATATCATCTTTGCATCTACAAGTATGCTAATTTACTTACTAGTTCTAATAGATGTTTTATAGATTCTTTAGGATTTTCTATGTAAACACCATTCATCTGTGAATAAAGACAGTTTTACTTCTTCCTTTTCAATCTGTATGCCTTTTACTTCACAGGCTAGGACCTCTGGTCTAGTGTTGATTATAAGTAGTGAAAATGGATGTCCTTGCTTTATCCCCAATTTAGAAGCAAAAGCATTCAATATTTAACTATTAAGTATAATGTTAACTGGTTTTTTGAAGATGCTGTTAATTAGATTGAAGTTTCCTTTTAATTCTGGTGTGATGAAGTAGGTTTTGTTTTCTTAGTGAATGGCAGTTAATTCTTTAATAAATCATTTTCCTGCATCTATTTATTCATTCTAGATTCTATTTATTAATTTTAGAGAGAGAGGAAGAGGGGAGGGAGAGAGAGAGGGGCATCAATTTGTTGTTCTACTTATTTACACTTTCATCAGTTGATTCTCGTATATGCCCTGGCCAGGGATCCAACCACGACCTTGGCTTATCTGGATGATGCTCTAACCAGCTGAGCTACCCAGCCAGGGCCTGCATCTATTTAAATAAATCTTTGTGGGTTTTTTTTTGTCTATTAATTTTGGCTTTGTATAAGTTAGACCAGGCGTGGAGTCCCGGGATGCACAAGATTTGGTCATGATACATTTTGCATTTTATATGCTGTTGTATTCTACTTGCTAATACATTATGAAGAATTTTCACATCTATGTTCATAAAGGATTTGGGTCTGGAATTATTTTGTGTGTAATTTCTTCATCAGGCTTGTCACTAGGGTTATGTTGTTTTCATAAAGTGTGTTGGGAAGTGTTCTCTTTCCCATTTTTTGAGTTTTTGTTGGATAGGGATTAATCCTCCTTAATAAAATTCTCTGGCGACACCATGTGAAGTTTTCTTTGTGCTCAGGTTTTCTGTGTGTGGGTGTGTGGGAAGGTTTTAAATTATGGACTCAATTTCTTATTAGATGTATGGCTATTTAGATGTATTTTATGTCAATTTTGGTAAGTCGTAGTTTTCAAGTAATTTGTTTTTCTAGGTTGTCTAAATCATTTTAGTGTAAAGTTATTTATAATATTCTGTTATTATTTTAGTGTCTATAGGATTTGTAAGTCTGTCTCTTTTATTTCTGATGTTGGAAATTTGTGTTCTTTCTCTTCTCTTGGTCAGCCAAGCGTTGGGTTTATTAATTTTGTTAATCTTTGCAAAGAACAAGCTTTGGCTTTGTGATTTTCCTCTATTATTTATTTTCATTTAGATGATTTCTGCTGTTTTAAAAAATACCTTATTTCTACTAACTTTGAGTGTGCTTTGCTCTTCTTTTTTAAAGTTTCTTGAGGTGGAAACTTAGGCCATTTATTTTGCATCTATTTTATTTTCTAATACAAATATTTAAACTGCAAAGTTCCCTCTAAGCATTGCTTTAATTGCATCCCACACAACTTTATATATTGTATTTTCGTTATTCATATAAAATGGTTTAAACATTCCCTTTTGATTTCTTCATTGACCCAGTGATTATTTATACAGTTTTTGCTTAATCTCCAAATAATTTGTTTTCTGCATATGTAATAGCTAATGACTTTAAATTCATTTCTATCATGGTCAGAAAATGTACTCTCTATTACTTTAATTATATTGAGATTTATTTTATGGCCCAGGATATGGTCTGTCTGGTGAATGTGCCATGAAAATTTGAAAAAAAAAATGTGGATTCTATTACTGTTGGGTACAATAGTGTTCTCTAAATATAAATCAGATCAAGGTGGTTTCTGGCATTGTCCAAATCTTTTACATTTTTAAAATAATTGTACTTATTTATTGCTTAGAGAGAGGGGAAGGGAAGGAGAAAGAGAGGGAGAGAAATATCAACGTGTGGTTGTCTCTCACGTGGCCCCCACTGAGGACCTGACCCACAACCCAGGCATGTGCTCTGCCTGGGAGTCGAACTGGCGACCCTTTGGTTTGCAGTCTGGTGCTCAATCCACTGGGCTACACCAGCCAGGGCTCTTTTACATTTTTAATGATTAAAAAAAATGTAGTTCTAGGAGTCTCTGAGAGTGGAATATTAGATTTTGTCAATTTTTGTCCATGCGTTTTAAGCCCTAACATTAAATGTAATTATAATCTTTATGTCTTTCTAATGAAAATGGGCCATTTTACCATTACGAAATGTTCCTCTTTATTTCCTTTAATACTCTCTGTCTCGAAGTCCTCTTTATTTGAAATAACATAGCCCTCACTCCACTACCTAATACCCCGATTTTGTGTTGTATGATATATCTTTTCCCATCCATTCCCCTTCACTCATTACATTGTTATATTTAAAGCGCATCTTGTAGTCAGAAGATGGCAGGTTCTTTTTTGTTTTTGTTTGTTTAAAAAATCCATTCTGGCATTCTCTGCCTTCGGGTTGGAGTGTTTAGCCCATTTATAGATGCTGTAATTATGGATATTATTTGATATTAGGTCTGCCATTTTATTATTTGTCTGTCATGTGTTTTTTTTGTTTTTCTGCTCCTTTCTGTTTTCTTTTGGGTTAAATAATTTTTAGAATTTTATCTTAATTTAATTGTTTTTTTTTTCGCTATACTTCTTTGCACTTTTCAAAGGGATTGCTTAGTGATTACACTATTCATTCTTAACTTTTCCCATATTCTACTTAGATTTACTATTTTACCACTTCACAAAAAATTTAGGAGCCTCACGCCCTTGTCATGTATATTACATTTACATATTTCATAAACCTTGCAGTACAGTGTCTGAATTTTTACTTTAGTCAGATGCATTCTTCTTGGAAATTAAGATAATTTTAATATTTCATATTTATTTACCTTTTTAACATTTTCTGGGATTATCATTCCTTCTTGATGAGTTCCCATCTCTGTCATTCTCTTTCCCCTGATGAGCTTCATTTAGTGCTCCTTGTTGTGCAGGTTGGCCGGCAATGAGTTCTCTTAGTTTTCATCTATTTGAATATTTTATTTCACCTTTGTTGTGGTGGACAGGCCTTGAGATGACTCCCAGTGGTCCCCACCTCTGGTGCTCATGCCTTTGAATAAGCCCCTCTGGGGCCCGTGACTTGCTTCTAACCAGCAGAATATGGCAAAGTGGTGGGATTATGTTACATGATAAAAGACTGTGTCTTGGTAGATAGCTCTCTCTGGAGTTCCTCTTTCACTTGCTGGCTCTGAGCCAGCAAGATGCCCTGAAGTGATTTGACCCCTAGCTGGTGTGGCTCAATGGACTGAGCACCGGACTGTGAGCCAAAGTGTTGCTGGTTTGAATCCCAGTCAAGGCACATACCTGGGTTGCGGGGCAGGTCCCTAGTAGGGGGTGTGTGAGAGGCAACCACACACTGATGTTTCTCTCCCTTTCTCCCTTCCTTCCCCTCTCTCTAAAAATAAATAAATGAAAAGAAGTTGACTTCCGGCCAAGATGGAGGCGTAGGCAGACACACTGTGCCTCCTCGCACAACCAAAATTAAGGACAACAAAGATTTAGAAACAAGAAAACAACCAGAACTCAGAAAATCAAACTGTTTGGAAGTCCAACAACCATTCATCCAGACCGGTAAGAGGGGCGGAGTCGCGGCAGGAAAAAGCGGAGGTGCCGGCGGGCACGCAGGCAGCAGCGGCGGGCACGCAGGCAGCAGCGGCTGGCAGCCCCCAGGTGCACAGGCGGCGACTAGCAGACCCCGGGCACGGGCGGCAACTGTGCAGAACCAGTGAGGCTGCACAAGGCAGCTGGCTGACTGGGTGGTCCCACATTCACGCGCAGATAATCCAGGCAAAGAGGAAGTGGTGGAACGGACTGGAATCTGAGAGTGAGCAGAGCAAGCGCCATTGTCTCCTCTCAGACCCCACCCCCACATACAGCGTCACTACCCAGCGACTGGGCTGTCCCACCCTGGGGAACACCTAAGGCTCCACCCCTCACTACATAACAGCCGTGACTAGACCAAAAAACAAATAAACAAAAAACCCCAGAAATGAAAATGGCTCAAACCGGAGAACAAATCAAAGCCCCAGAGCCAATTTATCTAAGTGACAAAGAGCTTGCCAACCTATCAGATGCACAATTCAAAATGCTGGTGATCAGGATGCTCACAGAATTGATTGATTTTGCTCACAAATTAGATGAAAAAATGAAGGCTACAATAAGTGAAATGAAGAAAAATGCATGGGGAACCAACAGAGATGGGAGGAAAACTGGGACTCAAATCAATGGAGGCGACCAGAGGAAGAAAGAAACAACCAAACAGAAAACAAGGAAGAAACAAGAATTCAAAAAAATGAGGAGAGGCTTAGGAACCTCCAGAACATCTTTAAACGTCCCAACATCCGCATTATAGGGGTACCAGAAGGGGAAAAAGAAGAGCAACCAGTGGAAAACTTATTTGAACAAATAATAAAGGAGAACTTCCCCAATCTGGCAAAGGAAATAGTCTTCCAGGAAGTCCAGGAAGCTCAGAGAGTCCCAAAGAAGTTGGACCCGAGGAGGAACACACCAAGGCACATTATAATTACATTACCCAAGATTAAAATGAAGGAGAGAATTCTAGAAGCAGC